>BMAW01006172.1:10499-27151 GCA_019974015.1 Nephila pilipes | reverse complement strand
TTGGAACGATTGTATCACCCTAAAAGGTGATTAACAAAAGGTGTTATGTTGATGAATAAAAAAAAATTTTGCAAAAAAAATGTTGTTTTCAATGTTAGTCTTGGGAGTTATTGATTGAAGTGTTATATGACAATGGAAAAGTCGATTCCTTGGCAAGACACAGTTTAAAAACATCTGTTTAACTTGGAACCTGCATGAAGAGGTATTGCAATGCTGTTATAAAGTCTATTACGAATTCATCTTTTCAAAAATGTGATCTTGAATAGTTACAGTCAAAAAGTTATAGACAAGCAGACATATTCAAGCATGAATTTCTAAGAAAAAACTAAAAAAGGTGCTTAAACTCAATAGAAAGGAACAGAAATATTGGTGGAAACATTTTTTCTACATTTACATTGTCTGGGAATGGAGGAAAACTGCCATCCATATCTTATGAATATGGATGGCAGTTTTATCTTTTTTTTTCTGTCATAAGATTTTAATATTTTGTGTATTGTGCATTATACCCTCAGAAATATTTTCTAATCCTCCTAAAAGTTTTCTGAAATTTATTTTCCTACTAATAGTCTCTTGTGAGTTAGAGATTTTGACAGTACAATAGACCTACAATCATAGTCCTTGGTTCCTTGTGAACCTCTTTGAGTCACAAGTCATGTCATTGCTATTGGTCTTAAAAAGGCAAAATAATTAATACGTGAATCTTAAGGATTTGCTAAAGCAATCCTTATGGTGTCAGTAAAAAGGTTAAAATAAATTCTCATATCAGTAAAACTAAAAATATTTATTGTTCTTATTATCGAATGTGTTTACCCTGTTCTAATACTGTTCTGAACTCTAAATACTATGTTAATTTATTGTAGAAGAAGAAATTATATGTAATATGAATAATTCTTTAAATGAAAAAAAGTTAAGATAATAATTACCATTAACCTCTGAAAACTGTTTTTTAATTAAAAATTGTACTTTTTATTGGTAAATAAATAATTAAATAACATATTTGTGTGTATAACTGAACTGTCAAAAATATTTTTTTTAATTCAAATATTTAATTATGTGCTTTTTTTTTTTCCAGATCTACTTTAACATTAATTATTTCCTCTATCATCCAACAACGAGCATTGCAATTTTGCTTGAAACCATGTATAGGAATACTTCTAGCGTACATTGCATCACCAAGTGAAATTGTCAGAAATGAGGTAAATATGACTTGTGTGTGATTGATTGCTTGTGGATTCTTGTCCTAACCAATTGGCAAATTGTTGTTCAAATAATCCTAGATTAACAGAATTTAATAAAATTGTTTGCACACACAATTCTATGTGGATGTCCTGTGATTGTTTGCGCGCACAATTCTATGTGGTTGTCCTGTGATTGTCTGCAAGTTTTTGGCCAGAAATTCAATCTCTGAGCTTGATTGTTCTCTCTACTTGCCCAATATACTCTCATATATATATATATATATATTCTTCCCCTGTTTTCCGAATGTAAAACGGTTGTGCAAGTACATCATTGGGACAAATGTTGTGATCATAAAGTGACAAATGACTAGCCAGCTGAAATACCTAACTCCTGCGGACTTGCGAGGATGTTTTAAAAAAATGGAAACAGCAATGAGACAAGTGCCTTACTTAAATGGTGAATCCTTTGAAGAGAATAAAATTGTTTTATCGAAAATTTTGTTTTATTAAGCAGCCTTAACCATGCTTTGTGTATTTATTGGGCAAACTATGCAAGATGTAATTTTGTGTTAAAGTTCTAAATTCTTGAAGAAAAAAAATGTGTATTTATTTTAATTTATTAAATGTAAATTTGCCATTTATGATGTATTAATATGGATAAAGATTTTGGAAACATTTATAGCAATTTACAATGTTTGTCCTATAAGTATCAGTAATGAAGTTATTAAAAGAAAATTAGTGAAGATAGATGTACAGAGAGTTAATTTTTTTTTTTTTTTTTTTTTCAAAATAAGACCCTCCTACATCAATATGCTGCTGTCAGCAATCACAAGGCTGTTCAGACATCCTGTCAAAACTGTTTGAACTTCATTCATTATCCCCAAATAATGTCCTTTGATCTAAGGCAATTAAAAAAAAGTCAGTGGTGACAGATCTGAACTGTTCGAGGATTTGGGTAGTATTTTGTTGTGTTTGGTCAGTACTTCCCTCATAATTAGTGATGCATTGTTGTGAAGGTGCATCCAGTTATCAACAATATCCCTTCAGACACAGCAGACCCTAATCCTCGCTTCTGTGTAAAATTTATCATTCACTGTTTGTTTTACAAGCACTAACACCATGTGGGCTACAACTTTTGTACCAAAGAAGATATTAAGCATCAATTTCAATCTTGATTTGTTTATTTGGGTCTTTCTTAATATAATTTTTATGCCACTAACAGATGTCTTCTGGGTATGACTTTGTTCTTGTAAGCATCAATGATTATTGTAAAACTTGATGGCTTAACATTGCTTAACAGTTCATTGTATTTTCTCCCTGTACACAAGCACTAAACACTATCACTTTGGGAAAGATCTCTACAGGCTCCAATGGCTGGAAATAAATTGACTTGATTCTCCTAGTTTTCTTCACATCCTGTGCTACCCATCTCGTTGTAGTTTCTTTTATATGTGTGTTATTGCTGATGTGAAATATTATGTAACATTATATTTAAGTCACGCCCTTTTTTTTTTTTTTGTAAAACGTTATGATGCTATGAACTAAGCTTTTTGGTTTTGGCATCAATGTAGAAAAATAAATGGAACTGTTTTGTTGTGATTTTTTATCTCTTAAAGAATAGCTGTTCTAAATATGAAATCTCGGTGAACCAGGGGTTCGAGTAAATATTTTTAACAAGATAAAGAGATATTATGTACCGAATAAGGTTTCTTTAGTTTTTAAAGTTAAGTTTTAATTTTATATTCTGATTTGTTATTTTGAACTTGTGACAGCTATATATACTTCTTGTATTATTATTACAGGTGAAATCACATTTGGAAAATTTATCTAAGGCATTAGACATGGATCATTATGCCATTATTCAACCTTTCAGAGGATTACTGCCCAACTTGTCACAACTGAATAAACTTCTTACATGTGTACCATTGAAATCTAAAATTGGTATGATAGATGGTTTTGCCTTTAGTATGGAATTTTTTCCTCCTTTATTCAGATGTGGTATGTATTTTGCTATAATGTTTTATATATATTATATTTATTGAAAAGTATTTTTGTTTTGAAATTATATATTAGCTTTGCTTATACATTTGTAGAATATATTTTAATCATGGTAAAATCAAGGAATTAATAAATTGAGAAATCTCCTAATTCTCAAATAGGCACGTGTTTTATTGTATTGTCTAATTAAAATAAATGTATTCAAGTTCAATAAATAATGAATAATTTTGAGCAAAAAATGTAATGATTAACAGGAGAAAATGAAACACATATAAGAATCCAACTGCTTTGAAACATATTATGGGGAAATCAAATTGGCAATGAAATTTTCCATGATCTTTACAAGTAGCGGCAATGCTTCACAAATAGGAATGAATTAATTTGGGAGTAATGCAAAATTTTCAAATAAATCACCCTAAATCTATAGTGCTGAAATTTATAATTGTAAAAAAAGTTTGTAAAAACTTCAATTCATTCTATCATTAATATACATGGTAGAATCAAACTGTATTTTTTTTAAAAAAAAACTTATGGAGCATGTGTGAGAAATAATAATAAAGATAGGTGGGCATGCTTGTATAAAAAAGTTTTATATTTTACCTTCTTGCATAAAATATGCAAAAAATTTTAAATGTGAAGATAATATTGCTCCATTTTCTGTGTGTGCTGATTTATTTGTAAGCATCATAAAAGCAAAAAAAATTATCTCTTTTATGAACAGTGTAATCTGTAAATTTTGATGTAACTACCTGCTATGTATCAGTTAATCCACAGTGATCAATCACAGTCATCTGGCTGCACTTATCATGTTATTGATTTGTACTCTTAAAATAAACACATATGAAATTAAAGCAAACAGTTCCTTTTGTGTTTCTGAACACAATCTAGACTACTATATATGATGAAAAATATAGAAACCTATCAAAATTGGGAGATTTTCATTATCTGCATACATTATATATGCTAGGTTGTTGTTTTTTTTTTTCAGTGAATGCACATACATTCTTAAGAAACAAAAGGAAAATTTTAATTTTTGCAATATATGCATATTCAATCATAAGTACGGCACTGGAAAAAAAAAGGGTTACCAAAGATGTATTTCTAAAAGTACAGTGTAGTGTAAAGCTGTTTAATATAAAAGAAATAATAGAGTAATGAATATTAGTGGTCTGACAGTATCAGAAAAAATTATTCCTCTTGTGGTTCATTTATTCAGCAAAAAGAAGCATATTTTCTAAATATTCCGTTTTTTCAATGAAAAACAATTAAGTAACATAAATGTATGTTGTATCATTTTCTTTTTAGAATTGTATTGTTAGAAGAACAACTTTGAAATGTTATGAATAAAGTGTTTTTTTTTTTTTTTTTAAGTTTAATGTAGACCTGTGGATTGAATGAACCACATATATATATATATTGCTATTGCAATAAAATAAAACATACTGTAATTTTTCGTACACAACATAATTTCATGAAATGTTTGTCCTTACTGCTTTTTTTGGTAGTTGTGGAAGCTATGTCATGGAGCTTTAAGAATTGCATTTTAAAAATTTTTAATTAGTATTTTTCTAAAGTATTATGCTGCATTTTTATATTTATTTATTTTCTTTTTTTCGTAGATATTAAGGTACCAGACCACCTAAAATGTTTGAGAAAGCTAGCTCAATTGTGTATCAATGGTTTAAATAGCTTTAATGCTCATTCAAAGGACTACATTTATTACATAAAACTATATCAGGCTGTATTCAATATATTTTGTAATTGCTGTGCAACTATGATTTTGAATAAATCTCTTGACAAATATTTGGTAAATATAGTTATTTTCTTTAATCATTTTCTGAGTAGTCTTAAAATAATAATTTAATTTTAATAATTTTTTGTTAGTATAGGAAGATTAAATTTATAATTTTTAAATTTATTATTGTTGTAGAAATCATGGTTTAATGAAAACTAACTCTCTGATTTAAGCTTCATTTATTTTACATTCAGTGAGAGAAAGAGGAGACATTTTGAAATTGAAGGAGGTTGCAATTTGCATTCAATTATTCCAGTGATTAAGTTGAATGAGAGTGGATCTTTTCCCTGCTTGCTTCCAGGGAAATTGGAATTTAAAAATTAAGCTGGATCAAATGCCATTAGATAGAGAGATCTTTAGGTATTTTATGTGGCTACTGAATGTCTAGTAGGGATTCTCCCTGCCGGTTCATGGCGTAAGAAAATGCATGCTTTATCAAATAAATTAAAAGATTAAATGGTATTGTATTGGGAAATAAAGATGAACTCCATACTGTGATAGTTAAAGTATGAGATAAATTAAAATTTATGGGAAATCATAACATACATATATAGTGGACAAAATACTGGAATTACTTGCTGAAAGAGTGCAAAAAAAGCTCCTTTTTAAACTAGTGTGATGTAAGCATCACTGTTTGCTATATATATATATATATCTAGAGTCGGGGATCAGCTCTCTACAAAAAGTGGTACAGTTACAGATAAGACACTGGTTGTATAATATAATTTTCTCGACAATTTGCAGAAAGGCTAATCTAGTAGGGGATTCAGTGTCTAAGACAGCCAAAATTGGGGTGGCGAGAGGAAGTTTATTTAAAATTATGGCCAGATATTAAAAAGAACAATGTATTATTTCTTATTGTGGGCACTGTCCATAGGAAAGAAAATTGTTTGATAGGGATCAGGAAATAATAAGAATTATTTGCTAAAAATATAAATCTACCTCCATACTAATAACAGAAGATTTTTACAAAGGCAAGATTATCACATTTCAGACAGACTGGTATTTCAGAAGCTTCACAGTTTAGATTTTTATGGTGATGTTCCAAAATTCAGGTATCTCATTACTGATATCAATTCCAAAAACACCTATAATAATGCAGAAAGCATCAAAACTGGAATCCTTATTATGGGAAAGATGTAATTTGGTGTAATGAATTATCATCTTGGAAAAGTTTATTTGGCAATGACCCACAGAAGCATTTTATCCTAACTACTTGGTTCCAACTGTAAAGGATGGAGGCAGGTCTTTGATAGTTTGTGAGGGAGGAGGATATTTCTTGGCTATACTTAGGACAAATTGTCATTCTGAAGATCTGGTTAAAACCCTAACTTATTTCATTGTACTCTAAGAGCACAATTAGAACAATCTTCCCTTGTAAATGTACTTTGTTTCAAGTGTATAATGCTTCAATCCTTACAGCAAAATGCATAATAAGTTGGTATAATGAACATTAGTATGAAGTGGATAAGCTTTGCATTAAAATCAATGATATTTTACAAATTTGATTTTTTTTTTTTTACTTTAAAATTAATTTTATCTAATTTTAAATTTAATATAATTTTTTTTTCCATTCATATTCTCATTTTCACATTGACTATCTCAAAAGTTGACATGCAGCAAATATATCTTTTTTCCTCTGAGTATCATATTTATGATATATAATGTATTTTTTTAAAATTTATTTAAATATTGGTAGTGAAAATAGATAAGAAAAAGTGAAACTTTTTTTCCCTTTTTACTAATATTTATCTAAATATGTTTTTAGTTATTGTTCTTAATATGCATTTTTAACATTTTTGCTAGTAACAATATTCAAACTTTTTTTACAGATGTTAGACTACTATTTTTCCAATCTTCAACATGTTCAGGATATTCATCATGGGAAATATCTTCCATTTATATTTATTGATGCTTTACAAGTTAATAAATATGAAGAATATGTCGAAACATTCTTTTCTCTGATAAAAAAGTTTTTAGCGAAGTTGGAGTCAGCCACTTTTACAGAAAAACTGGATTCTCATATTTACATAAGTCGCACTCAGAAGGCATTTTGCTGGGTAAAATTTATATTATAAATCCATTTTTTTAAAAAGATTGAACAGCATATAATTAATTCAGTATGTTTTATTCATAGAATTTTCCTGTGAATATAGCTTTGATCTGCAATTTTTATATTCATTAAGTTACTTTGAGATTTTAATATTCATACTGAATTCTACAAAAGTCAATCAAAAATTACCTAAAAATGTAATAAAATGTCACAGTAAGTAAAAAATATAGATCAAATTAAACTGCAATGCATATTGTGTTTTTAATTGTAATCAACCATGGATTATATATATATATATTGTGTGTATATATATATATAAAATTTTCTTGTATAATCAAGCCATAGATATAAATAGTTTTCCACTTGATGTTCATATTTTGTGGAACAAAATTGGTTTCATCTCATAATTAATTAAAATGTGTCAAATCACAATTAACATATTAAAATAAGTTTAGAATAATTTGTATCAACATAGTAACCCAAAAGAAGGGCCTAATGTAAATGGGACCAAATGTAAACTACGTCTATTTCATTTAGAAATGAAGAATTTTTTTTACATGGACATTAACATCTGTAGTGAAAATATTTATTTCATTGTAAAGCCTTTGTGTGTGTTTTATAAAAAAAATAGTGAAAGATTTGCCTATAATTACTTTGAATCCAAATAAATATTAAATTGTACTTTCTCATTTATTAAAAATCGTTGAAACTCACCTAAACAAAAAAATCTTTTTATTGAATTCGCTCATTGCATTTATTATTATTCTTAGCTTCAAAAAAGAACTGTCATCATGATTGAAGATTTCATGGATAGATGTGTGAAAACAATACCAAATCAAGATGCCAAAAATTTGCATCTCATATTAGCTCGGTTCCTCCAATGCAATCCAGAAAGGAATTTAGATTACTTTTATTTCAAATCCCTAAAAGCATATAATTTTGAGAAAAAGATATTTTTCATTTCTTATTTGGAAGTAAGTATGTATTTATTATTCAGTAATTTATTTTATTTATTAAATGATCTGTTAAAAGTAGAGATTGAAAGTTTGATTATAGGAATTGGAATTAACTTTATATTATATTTTTGTTTAAAAAATTTGATTATTTTATTTATTTTTACTTTTTATTGCAAATGTTATTATTTTTGTTACTTCATTTCCTTCATATAATATTGAGAATTGCATTCTGTAAATTTGTATGAATATTCCTTTCAAACATTATTGCATTTTTCTGTTGTGATCTTTTTTTATTCAATGTGAGGATTTAATTAAATATTATTGCATAGAAAGTTTTTGTCAGTTAAGATTTTTTACTTATTAACTTATCAATTTCCTTTTTTTTTTTTTTTTTTTCTTTACAGTATATGCATAACATAGCCATAGAAATTATCAGTAGCTATCATACTCTTATAACACTTAACTAAATGGCAAAATATTTGCATTCAAAAGCTGGGGAAAATAAAATATTGTTTTAACTCTTAAAATATTCAAAGAAGTATTTGATGAAATTTAAAAAATGCCAAGTGTTCATTCATTACTTATGTTTGATTTCACCATTTTTAGTTCTTTTAGTTAATTTAATGTTCTTTATCTTATTCTAGTTGATTTTCTTCAATTTTGATCTGATTTGTTTTGTAATTTGAAATTATTTGTATGTTTGATAAATTTATATGTGCTGTGACAAATTTATTATAAATAATAAAAGGATTTGAAATCAAGTTGAATGCAATTATGTAAATTTTACATACCATGATAAATATATAATACTGATATATTTAAAAAAGCATTCATCAATGCCATTGAGTTTAAAGTTGATTTTGACCATTTAAATTTCTTTGTAATCATATATATATATATAGTCTGTCTTCATGTTTTGAATTTTACGAGACAAATGGGGGAGTGGGCATTGGAATCAACTTTTACAAATGGGAACAAATTGAGCTGAACTTGCTAGTTAAAGTGAGGTGAAATAGCTAACAATTCATTCAAAGTAAAAATACTTTTTCAAAGCCTTATTGGGAACAGTATATAAAATATTGAAAATTAAATATAAAAAATTGAATAAATTAAACTTTATAAATGACTAATAGCTACGTCAAATTTAGCATATAAAGTCAAAAATTAAAACAATTGTTCTTCTTATTTAAAACATTTATTTTTTATTGTTAAATAATACAATTGATTTTTCAATTCTTTTGAAAATAAGTATAGCATTATTAAAGAAATGTGATCAGAATCATTTACACTCTCATAAAAGAGGGGGGGGGGGGACAAGTGTAATAATTCTCAACTCAAAGCTGCATGAAATTGGTATCACTCTTAATTTAGCCTAAGGAGAACTAAATTTTGTTGATTACTCAACTAATTAATTTCTTAAAAGAATTTTTTTCTGTCTATGTGTATGTTTTTTCATTCATTCAACTGATTTCTCGTCTTAGAGTTGACATAAATTGCAAATTTCATAAAATTCATTTGAAAAGTTTGAGGTATAATAATTTTCAATGCATAGATCTTACTAGCTGATACCCGCCCGCTCCGCTGGGCAGACGATAATATTATATTTTGGAACCTATACGTAAAATATCAAGAAAATTTTCAATTTTTAAACGATAATTATAATCTGAATTTAAAATTTTAAGAACTCGATTGTCTGTAATAATGGTTATTCACGACTTTCAAAAAAAAAAAAAAAAAGAAAAACGAGAAAAGTATTTAATTGTTAATAGTTTATCAATGAAAATGTAATTTAGTAAGTAAATCTGTTGTTGAACAGAATTCCGCATCATCCATGAGGTACTGTGTAGTGCGATGCGTTCCCATTATTCTACATGGCGGGACCATGTAAATATTGCCAACATAAAAATAAAAATACATTTTTATATACATTTTATTATTTTTTAAACCTATTGAATCAATTTTTTTGTGTATTTCATTTCTATTATATTTATTTTGTATGCAGGGCAATTTTTGAGAATGACAACTACATTTTTATTTTTTATTATATCAATTTATTTATCTTAATTATTACATTCATTATTATTTTATCTTATTCTAATTTTAGAAATAGTTAAATATAAGAAAAATATGAAATAATATGCCTACATTTCCAAAACTTCTCTGTAGACAACATTCTTCGTTCATTTTTCTGGTTGAAGGATGATTAGATTTTCACGTGAACTAATTCTTGAACATGCCATATAAAAATGACCATGTGAAAAACAGTCACTTTGTAAATCTACACCAGCTAATTTTAAACTCTGCCCTTGTGCTTTATTGATAGTCATCGCAAAATAAACTCTAACTGGAAACTGCAAACGCTTAAATTCAAAATGATAATCTGATGGAATTAGTGGTATTCTTGGAATGAATACTTTTTCACCCTCATACTTTCCTGTAAAAATAGTCGCTTCTATTATGTTCTTTCTTAGAGTTTTCACTTTGAGTCTGGTGCCGTTACATAATTTAGGAGGATTTAAATTACGCAACAACATTATTGGTGTACCAATCTTTAGATAAAGAATATGAGGCGGTATGCCTGGTGGATGTAGCATTTAAACCGATCCCAGTTGTTAAACACGTGAGAAACAATAATATTTCTAATTTTATACGCCATCGATATGTCACCGAACACCAGCAAAGACAGAGAAGAAAATAAACATGCTCCGACGCCAAGAATTTTAAAAACTTTGAAAGGAGTAGGTATTCCATCTATCCAAATATATTGAACATTCATTATTAAGGCTCCCGTCTACCCGCCATTTTGATTTCGTGAACTTAATGTTAATCTTATGAAGTTTCAACTTTAATTCTCACACCTTTACTATTCGATCTATTTGAATGCAATAAAAAGCATCTGAAAGAGGAAAAAATAATGAAGGCTTCTGTGGAATTATTTTTTCCCTCCGATTTTTAAAAATATTCTTTAAAGACCGGAAAACTCTTAAACGAATCTTTAAAATAAGAATAAAAATATTTTTAAGAATCAAAGGAAAAAAAGTAATTCCACAGAAGCATTCATTATTTTTTGCTCTTTCAGATGCATTTTATTGCATTCAAATAGTAAAGATATGAGAATTAAAGTCAGAATTCCATAGGATTAACATTAAGCTAACGAAATTAAAATGGCGGGTAGACGGGAGCCTTAAGAACTATAACTGAAAAGTAAATATGAAATATCAATTTGTATTAACCTACAATGAAATACTTTTCAAGTTAAAAAATATAACCGAAATTAATTTTTTAAAATCAAATTATTTAAAAATTCAACAAAAAATACTAACAAAAAAATAAAATATAATAAAAAATTTTAGCAAAAAGTCACCCATATTACGTTAACCTTATTGCAAAGGGATAACTCTTACGTTAGCAGCATAACTGGAACTGCAATTGAATAGACAGAATAGCTCATAAAAATCATAGCATTAAAATAATTATGTATTCTGAAAAAGATAAAATATCCAGCCATTTTAAAAAAAATCAAAAACGTTTATTTCCTAGAAACCAAAAACTAAAAATTGCCAAAATACAGAAACAAAACTTTTGCATAATATATACATTAGGTTACAGTTAATGCATACATCAAAATAAATATTTTGACAGCTACTTATTTCTTTTATCAATGACATGAATAACATACCTTTATTATTCATTTGTTAAAAGCCAACTTCAATAACTTAGTAAGATAGCGTTTAGATTTACAAATGTAATTTATCAATCATTATTAATAATAAAATACTTTTCTCATAAATTTGAAACTTACGTCTAGGTTCCACAATAAAAAATTACGTTTGCTTAGCAAAACGGACATAAATCAGCTGGGGTTACCATAGTATAGCTATTTAAAATTCACAATGCAAGGTCATTGAAATGCTTCCACTTGGCGGTGGAAGATATTTGGTGATTAATCTCTAAATGTAGGAATTTCGGGGCTCAACATTTACATTATATATGAAAAACCTACAATGCATCCGATTCAGCGGATTGTCTTGGGTGCGCGCTACTCCGTAAGAAGTCGAAATTTAGTATTTTTCAAAATCCCGCTCTTGCCAATCCTCCATTAGCGCCTCAATATTTAATTATTTCCATTTCGCACGCGCAAATCCCGCCAAGTAAACTTAATTGGTTGCAATGCACAGATTACATATAAAAAAAATATCCCGTTTGGCGTCGGTCATGTCATTTTTGGCGATAAAGTCGCCAAAAATGACATAATTTATGGATAAGAAAAGATTAACGGATAAAAATCACATTTCGGATAAGACTTCCGTAAAATCCGTTCTTAGTGAGCGTCTACATCGCAAAATGAGTAACTATACCAAATTTCAAGTCAATCGGTTGTATAGTTTTAGAGATATCGTGATGAGTCAGTCAGTGGTATTTCGCTTATATATATATAGATTATTTCTTGAAGGTCTCAAAAATTTGACAATATAAGTGTTTCAACTCAACAATTTTCATGAAGATGCTTATACTATTTAATAGATAATTTCTTCCAAGTTCTAAATATTCAAAATGTTTGAAAAAATTTATTATAAAGAAAGATTTCTTAAATAATTCATATGAAAAAAATTTGTAACATACCCATATTTTTAGATATTTAGGATTCTAATATCATTAAACCCTAAAAAACAAAGTAGCATTCAATTCTGTCCAATAGTTAAGGAAATATGTTTGAAAAATAAAGTTCAATCAGATGTGTAATTATTGTCCTATACAAAATAGTGTGATGTTATATGTTCCTTATTATTTTAGATGACTTTGAAGGATAAATTAAACTTATTGGAAGAATAACAAAAGTAATTAACACCTGCATTTGTAATTTCGTATATGAATTCAGAAAATCCAGGCTCTCTTTTTATAAAATCAAGTGACATGCATTTATTTAAAAAAAAATATGAAAAATTAACTATTTAGAAATATATATATATAATATGTCATTTGTGTAATTTTCATTTAGATTATTGTAAATAAATGTGAGGGAGAGATTTTAAATCAAATTTATCATAATGTTCACTTTGCTTACTTAAACATTTATAACTTGCCTTCTTAATGCAGCTTGAATACTATATTAAAAAAATTCATAATGTAAAGAATGATTTTTTTTTAAATTTAAATGCATGAAGGGGTAAAACCATTTTATTTCATGTTAAATTAATGAATTGTGATTTCATATTGGAAGGAAATAATTGAACATCTCAAATTGAGCTTCGACAATTTTCTTTGATAAAGGTTTTCAAAATATTAATTGAAACTCTCTCTGAAGCATACTTAAACTAGTTTATTGTATTAATTTTCAATTGCACTAAATTTAATCGGTTTGAACCATTGTTGCTTCAGTCAGTGTTTTTTGAAAATATTTGTTTTTTTAATTTATTAGTTTAATAATTAAATATGCTCAGTATGCAGAAATTTGTTTTCTATTATTATTGAGAAATAAATCTTGTACTTGGTCCCTAATAATTGGAATAAAATGAAACCTGAACACAGCTTATTTAGACAATTATTTACCTAATGCTGCAACAACAACAACAAAAAACATTGTTAATGAAAAAACATTTTAGAAGTAAATTGTGTTTATTAATTAATCAATTTAACATTCCCTTCAAACCATTAAGGATGATACCAATTTTATCCAGTTACAATTAGAATTGATAAAATTATTATTATTATTTTATCAACTGTACATAAGCTGTGCAAAAAAAGCACAATTTTCAAATGATTTGTGAAATTACATTGTAATTTATTCACTTTTCAATAACCAAACTCATGTGTAATGTTTTTTGTCATCGTTCTACACATTCTTATCCATTATTGAAGTAAATTTAACATGGTAGACTACACAATATTTTTTGATGATTTTGAATTGTATGGGCTTCTTTATTATCAACTAGGTCATACAAAGTGACTTCTTCAGGGGAAAAAAAATATTTAAATGTAATCTATTGCTAAGCTAGTGCATTTTATATTTCAATATTGGTAAGCAATGTAATTGCTATCCACTCAAAATTGGATTTAAAGTTAGACAGTTTTTAGAGCAATTTGAAAAAAAAATTCTGGCATCTGTAATTATTTTCTAGTGGAAATTAGATTGGTTGTATAAGAGATTTTTTTTAAAGGAAGGAAATGTAAAAAAAGAAAAGAAAAATAATTAATATTTTTTAAAGACTTGCAACTTTTTTTTATAGTTATCCAAAAATCCATTTATGTGTTTTTTTAATTTTCATTTTAAAGTTTAAACATAAATGAAAATGATGACTATTCAATTGTACTAGCTAAGGTTTGCTATTATAAATTAGTTAGCCACATCTGTTAAACTTAATGTTTTCTTCTGTGCTTATTTGTATACTGCAATATGCTTATGTGTTGAACAAAGCTCAATTAGGTATGATTGTATTGTTGTAATTTCCATTTCATAATTTTCTTATATTACATCATAGGGAGAAAAAAAAAGCAAAATTCTAGTTTTGTATCCTCCATAAGTCAAACCTGAAATAAAATAATATGTACAATAAAAGATAAAAATATGAGAATATCAAGTTGTTCCTCGTCTGAATTATTACCTAGCAATAGATATAAAAAAGCATATTGTGAATCAAATAATAAATTATGCCTTTTCAAATACATTTATTATGTGGGAAAACAAATTCTTAAGGATAATAAGGGTTTTGAAACAAAAAGAGATTTTGAATCAAAATTGATTGCTGGCATAACCATTATATTTTATTGTTTTACATGCCTGCCTGTTTTATAATTGCCAGTGTACAAAAAGCAATTTTTATGGCATGCACATGAGTTAATTATATTAGAATTAAATTTTCACTTGTTCTTCATGTCACTTAAAATATAATTTTTCAACTTGCCTATTAGTGTTTAACTTTCTCAATTGAGTTGCTTCACTTCCCCTTTCCTTTTACCTATACCAATAATGTTAATTTAGATTTTATTTTTCCTGAATAGCTTTTCTGACAGAATTTTTTATTACATATACAGCTATGTTTTCTTTTGTAATGCACAAGTCATTATTACTTTTGTTGAAATGTTATATATATGGTGGATCCAGAAAAAAAAATCAACAGGAAGGTCACAGTCACATTGTTTAACCCCTTAACTGTGACATATATTTCAGAAAAATGGAAAATTTTTTTGACTGCTTAATTTTGTTCTTTATTATAAAGGTTAGAAAATGTTTTTTTATTACAAAAATAAAATTTAAAATATACCTATTAATTAAAAATACCTAAATTGTACTCCACATCGGTGTCTGATTCGGACATTGCAAAAAAAAGAAAGTTATTTGCAAAAAAAAAAAAAACTGGCTGAAAAGCAACCAAAATTAAACGAGAAAGTGAAACTCTGCCTTTGTTTATCAATCCAAGTGTTTATTTGTTTATCTGACAGCACCCACATTGTCCCTCCCTCGACCGAAGTCGTAATCAGTGAAAAATTAGGACCACTAATGCCATCTATTAGGAAAATAGTGAATTAAGTATCCTAAAGTAGAAGCGAACTCAGTTCAGGCTTCACTAAATAAAAGCGAAATTTTTTCTCCTGCCTGAACTCAGTTTGGGCATCACAAATTCTGCACACAGTAGTTACCCGAACTCAGTTCGGGCAACACTGGCAACGGGTTAAGGATTTTTTTATTATTTTTGTACAAATAAATATAAATATTTAGATTAGAGGTACACAGAAGAATTTCATTGAAAGAGTTTAAATAATCTGTAATTGTAGCTTTAGAAGATAGTTCTGTGCAAATAGATGTAAAACCTCTTCAATGTCTACTTTGATATTTTTATTCTAAGCTTAAGGTCATTCAGCCTCTCTTGACCCATGGTGGATCTTAAAAATGTCATTTATTCTCTTTAAAATACTAAGTGGTAAAACAAAGAGTTCTTAAAGTACTTTGTATGTAAGGAAACATTTAAGAAAATTTGAAAATTTCTTTTGAATTATCAAAATGCGTGGTTTGTTTACGTAAAATTCTTTCTTGAAACATTATTCTCTGGAAGGGTCATTTACTTGTATACTTGAGGGTAAGTCACATTCATATTTTTGAGTAACATTATCTATTGGGAAAGCTGAATTTATCTTTTGTTTAATATTCATGCTTACATAGTCCTTATTCTAAAAATAAATTAAATATTAACCCAGTGATCAAATTCAAATTGAGAACTGAAAACTTACTGTACAATAGACAGCTTGGTCCAGTGTCCAGGTAATTGTAAAGTGAAACAACAAAGTACTTTTAAATTTAGTTGAGATTTCCTGTTTAAGTATGTTATTTTGTCTATGCGTGAAATCATGACGGGGGCGTGTGCCCTTACCCTGAATCTACCACTGTGTGTGTATATATATATTTATATAAATAATAATTCTCAGTTGATTATTGGTAAAAAAAATTCTACATGGTTTTATCTTAAAATTCTATGATCTCTTTACAGTTTTACCCAAACAAATTTGAGCTTTATTAGCAAATTGGAAAATTAAAAGTGGTTTTTTTTTTTTTTTTATTATTATTATTATTATTTATTTCCATTTATTATAAACTTTCATTTTTCCATATATATATATATATATATATATATAATCACAGAAAAAATAATTTTTTTCTTGTTCAATATTTTTATATT
>BMAW01006172.1:0-10399 GCA_019974015.1 Nephila pilipes | reverse complement strand
TTTTTTCTTGTTCAATATTTTTATATTACTTTTGTTCTGTAATTCTAGAATATTATTATCATTGACAGAAAAGTATTAGAAAACTACAAGTTAGAATTTCATTAATTACTTCAAAATTACACCTGCTTTAAAAAAGTAGTAGATTCAAATATTTAACTTTTTAAATTTATTTGTATAAGTTTGGTTTTCTTTGCTGCCTTTGATTGGCTTTCTAAATGATAAACATCCTTGCATGTAAAGATGTGCTTTAGAATTAATTTTCTTTTTATTTGTGCTGTTTATGTTTAAAAAAAACTCACCTCTACGATTGCAATTACATTACATTTTATAGTAAAACCATGTAGTAACATTACAAGTTGCGTAAAGAAATATTATGATGTTATAAGCTACCATTTGAATGCTATATAAATTTTTTTTTTTTTTTTTTTTTTTTTTGCAATGATATTTATTTAATTCATTAAAGTAAAATTTTTACTTTAAACTTTTCTTTTTTATATTGCAGCATTTATTTGGTGATAAATGGAATGAATCATTTCAAGCAATATTTTTAAAGAGTAATATGTCATTGAGGAACATACTGTACTCTGGAAGAGAGACCACTTTTGAAGGGAGCACAAGATCTCAGCAACTTTCGCAAAATATTTCTTTACCTAATGAAGAAATGTGTAGTGCAATAACAGTACTTTATTGCCTTAATAAGTATAATATTACTCCTTACCAATGGAAGGAAATGACTAGAATTTTGCAAAATGTCTGGATAACCATCAATGATTTATCAAAAAATGTCCATTATGATATCAAAGTAGTAGAATTCAGACAACTTGCTGAACTTCTCTTAGAAGTTTTCAAGTCTTCAAGGAAAATTGAGTTGCTTTTTGATCTTCTTAGAGCTCCTATCGATCAATTATCTCACAGTTTAAATTTTATTGTAGACTTCTTGAAAAATGTAGTAATAGAAAGGTATAGCAACGAATGGAAAACAAGAGCTTTCTTAATTTTCGTTCTTAACTACCATGAAAACAAATACCCTACTGATCTCAGTGTGAAAATTTTGGAGTTTTTACTAATTCCTGCATTAAAATTTTCTATGAAGAGAGGGATCTTCAAACTTTCAGAACCAATGATAAAGGGAGCATTGATATGTTTTGAAGATCTTAAAATTGCTAAACATCACATAAAGATATCCCTATTACGAATTTCCTGCCTTATTCTGGAATGTGCTTCCCATAATATGTGAGTATTTGATATTTGAAATTATATTTTTATATTGTTTACTATTTCTTCTACTTAATGCATCTATTTAATACGAAAAATCTGTGGTATAGATGTAATACAAAAGAACCCTTTAAGCATGTAATAAAGCTGTACATTTTTTAATAATGAGCTGAAAAAACTCGTGGTTGGAATTTTTCAAAATGAATGCTAAAATAAGATTAACATTACGCTAAATTATAAACTAAAAATCTGTTATATATTTTTTTAAATAAATACTTTCAGGATCTTTCGGTGTGTGTATTCGTGTTATGAAATAATTTAATGATAACCAAAGATATTATCAGTTGCATTAATATAATTAGGAACAACTATCATTCAATTTTTCAAAGGGTATCTGTTTCCCCAAAAATAACAGGGGAGGGAGCTTTTATTTGTACACTGTGTTATGTGTCAAGTGTCACAGCTAATGATTTTTTTTTTTTTTTTTAATTTCATTTCTTAAACTAAATTTATTCTCAAAACATTTCCTAGAAAAAGAGTGAGTTTTGACTGTAGCTAAAATAGTAATATCTCAATATCACTCTTTTAGCTGCAGTCGAAATGAATATGTTGAGGGATGAAATACACTGAACTCTAATACATTTCTTTTATTATCCATGCTCTTATTTGATTACATATTCATATTATTATTGATAGTAAGATGTTTAGTATGTGAACCTGTTATTTTAAGTAGAATTATGTGTATTCCATTTATAAAAAGTAAAAATTCAATATAAATAAATTAACAATATTTAGGATTGTCTATCAATTACTTTGATTTTGTATAGTGGTTCATGGAGTAATATATTACTGTAAAATGTCCCATGTTTATGTAAAAAATATATATAAAAATGAGATTTTTTTTAAATGTTATTTGTAACAAAAAAAGGCAGCTGAAGGAAGTTATCAGAAATATTGATAATTTAAGATTCCCTCCTAGCAGAATTATTTCAAAATTTAATTCATTTTTGTCTTAACATATAACTGAAGCTGATTTGAGAATTAAAAACAATTAAACATATAATTGCACACATAATTTATGTGTCGTCAGATTAGGATAATATATGTTTGAGTTTAAATAATTGTTTTTAGACTCATTGAACTTGTTCTTTTTAAGATGTCTATGAGAGTTAAATATCTTCAAGTTAAAATATCTATGAGAAATATTTCAAATTGATTATAAACTTCCTCTCTTTTTATTTCATGTTATAATTATTGATATAATAACCATTTATTAATAATTTCATAACATAAGCTCAAATTATTAAGATTCCCCTTCTCCCCCTTAAAACAAAGTTATATATATATATATATGTTCAATTTCATAATTAGTATCAATCATTTAAAACAAATTTTCAGATCTGTAACAAAGAATGTTTTATTTAACAGCTTTTAATGCGGGGAAAAAGTAGGAAAATTGATTTTTTTTTATTTGCTATCTTATGCATTTTGTGTAAAAAATAAGTACATCAGCTGTGTGCATTTAAGTGCAAGCTATATAGCTTTAGATTTTGTAGAAAGTTATTTCAAAATTTATTCATTAAAGAAAAAAAAATTTAATCTTGTAACAGTTTTTTTTAAAGATTCATTTAGTTATACCAAAAAAATCACATTTTAAATGAAATTCTCAGTTAGTGTTTTTTATGGTAAAAAGATATATATATATTTATAGTACCCAGTTATTGTTTTGTTTGGAGACTAAAGATCTGTCTTCACAGTTATTTCATCAATGATTATACATTTCATCAATAATGTTCTTTAAATTTATTTATTGGGTACTATAAATTAAAAATAATGATTTTTAAACTGTTATTTTTCAGTAATGACAATTTTTTGAAGCAATTGAAGAATTATGTAAAAGACTTCCAAGTTAAAGAACGATATGTTTTTGATCTTCGTGAAAAATGCTATTGGGATTTATTTTGGGCTTATTTATTTAAAATTGATGGAATTAAGTTAAACCAGGACCTCGAACATATTACAAAGGTAATTTTTTCCCCTGCAAAATTCTTTTTAATGTATAATTAAACTCAAATCATTGTGAACAAACAGAAGATAAGTAATAAAATTAATATCATTATTAATTTATTCTTGTAGTCACTTTGAAATACCTTTTGTTGATTTAAGAGGTTTTTTTTAAATGCTTCAAAGATTTACATTGTTTAAATTGTTGATGTGATTTTGATGTATAGTGATTTTTTTTTCAATTAAATTAAATTGGTATATTCTTTACCATTGATGTTAGTAAAAATTTGATTTTAAATTTGCATGTTGGTAATATCATTTGAAAGTATTTTTACTTCTTATTCAATAAAATGGGTTTCAATAAAAAAAATTGTTTAAGTTAGTATAAATTGCTAACGTAATTTATCTTAAAGTATTAAAGACTAAAATTTTTCATGATTAAAATTTTTTTAAAGAATATTTTAAATAATAGCTTAAAAATTAATTTGGATGATATTTCTTTGTTTTGTCCAAGTAGCTTCAAGGCATATTATAGCTAGCATAATTTAAAGGTTTTTTCCATTTAGGGTATAAATCATTAAATTGAATAAAAAAATTTGATTGTCTGACCTCAGTTTTTAAAATAACATAATGTAGTTTGTTTTGCATGCTGTATCTAATATGTTATATTGAATAAATAATGGTAATTTTACATCTTCTTGTGCTTTCTTATAATAAGATTAAAATAGAAGATCCTTCATTAAATTCAAGTATACATAAATTATAAATGTATGAATGCTACATTTTTTGTTGTTGTTATTGTTCTTGATAAGATATCTGATTTCTCTTTTTAAGTGAATAATGATATATTAATTTTTGTCATTTTGAATTGTATAAAACTATTTTTGTACCAGTTTCCTAATTTTTTTAATTTTCAGATCTTTCAAAATTCTTTGAAATCATGTAACATTGTTGAGCTAGATGTCAGTAGGCATGTGCTTGATATTTTAATCCCAATAGTAAGTTTAAGAAGTAATTGGATCTTCCATTGCACTAATTTGACAAAAAAGATTGTAGAGGAAGAAATTCTCCCAAATGTTAACCTCTACATGGTGGAAAAAGAGCAAAAGGTTCAAGTTTCTAACTATGATCTCCAGTTAGAACATATTTTTTCTGTTATATTGAATCACTGTCAAGTAAGTAAAATTTTAATTAAAAAATTTTTCTATGTGTGGTAGATATCAATTGAAATGGAATAATTATTGAATTTTTAATATGCTATTTTAAGACTGCTTTGCTTTTCATTGCTAACTTTAATAACACATATTCATGTGTTTTTCTGTTAACATTTTTTCATGGTAGTTACAATTAATATACAGTATATCTTTTTAATTATATATTTGTAAAGCTGTAAAAATAGTCTAAATTAAAGGTGTAAAATTCCATGCCACCTATCTTTTAGCTTAATTTTGTAAAGATTAGTTTATATCACTTGTGTATTTCATTAATTTGGATCATTGTTCATTCATTAGACTGTAAAATGGAATGTCTGTTAAGACCTCACTGTAGCTAGATATTGGGAGTTTAATGTTATGTCTTGTAAAAAATTGAACTTCTTAAAATAGATTTAAATGCATATGAATGAAATCTTAAAAGAAACTACATTTGAACATTTACCGTTTATTTGTCAAGCTCTTTTTGCTAGTTTCATAGGCTAATAAAAAAAAGATTTGAAAGAATTATCATTGATTTGTTTAATCAATTGGAATTGGTGTATGCAACATTTAATCACTCTCAAATTACATTTTAAAAACTATAAACTTAAATAGTTGGGAAATTCAACAATTCTATGCAGATAATTATATTAAAAACTGCATTTTTTAAATGTTTCTCTCTTAAATTTGTAAATGAATTTGAATTTTTTCATTCCAAGCTATTTTCATAAATTATTATATAGTAATATTGGATTTTCCCTTTTGCATTTCATTTAATGTTTCTCCTCTTTTTAGTGGTAATTTAATCTGCTAATCTGAATTATCTACTAATGATGTAAAATATACAGTGTCTCACAAAAGTGATCGGACACTTGTGCTTTACAAAAGGAAACTGTAATAAAATAAATAAGCAAACATGTACAAATTTTTTGTGGGTGTGTTTCATATTTAAAATTAGTAACAATTATTACATAACATACATTTTGTCAAAATATTAAAATAGCAATTTAATAAAAATACAATTGTTTAGAACGGAGCAAAAAATGGCTCACATAAGTGATCGGACACTTACTTTCCCATCAAATATTTATCCAAAAATTTTACTTTTTAAAAGATTTTAATATTTTGTTGGATTTCCTTTTACTTTTAAAACATGATTTAATCTTCTTGGGATGGATTTGACTAATTTTTTTGTGATTTCTGGAGTGATTTTACCCCATTCTTCTTGAAGCACCGATTTTAATTGTTGCTTTGAAGAAATGGTGTGTTTGCGAATTCTTGATTCCAATTCTTGCCAAATATTCTCTATGGGATTTAAGTCTGGAGATTGTGGTGGTGTTTTTATTATTTCAGGACAGTTATACAGCAGCCAGAGTCTAACGTTCAAAGCAGTGTGCTTGGGGTCATTGTCCTGGTAGAATTTAAAATCGTTGTGAAGGTTCAATTTTCGTGCTGAAGATTTCAAATTTTGGTTTAAAATGTCAATATACTTGTACTGATCCATTATACTGTCAATAAAAACAAGATTACCAACTCCAGCGGACGACATACACCCCCACACCATAACTCCTCCTCCTCCTCCATGTTTTACTGTTGGCAGCAAGTTCTGTTTGCGAAATTCTTCCCTGGGTTTTCTCCACACCAAGATTCTACCGTCAGAACCAAATATATTAAATTTACTCTCATCAGCAAATATTACTTTATTCCAGTAATCAGAATTCTTATTTATGTTGGATTTTGCGAAAGCTAATCTGAGTTTTCTATTCTTTTCACTTACGAAGAATTTTTTCCTGGCTACTCTACCGTGATATCCAGCAGATCGAATTACCCTTCTAATAGTCTCAGGATTAACAATTATTCCATATAATGCTTGTAATTCAGCAGCAACTTTAGGAGCACTCTTTCTTGGATTTTTTTTAATATTTCGAACGATAATTCGCTTTATTCCATTGGATAGCTTCGATGGTCGGCCAAGTCTTCTTTTATTCTGAATCATGTGCTTCTTTTTATATCGTTTAATGATATCGAAAACTGTTGAATGACTCAAGTTAACTGTTTCAGCAGTTTTTCTTATAGATTTTCCACGTTCAATATGCAAATTAATAACTAATTTTCTAATTTCATGCGAAGTTTCTTTTCGTTTAGCATTCATGGCTGCACAGAGCTAAAAAACACAAAAATTCCACAACAAACTTGAGAGAAATACTGCAGACGATTTTATAAATTATTGCCATTTGCTTTTGAGTTAAAATAAACGCCCAAAAAATATTTTTATTGCTTATTTCAGACGATTTTTGTTGCATATCTAATGGTGTCCGATCACTTATGTGAGCCATTTTTTGCTCCGTTCTAAACAATTATATTTTTATTAAATTGATATTTTAATATTTTGACAAAATGTATGTTATGTAATAATTGTTACTAATTTTAAATATGAAACACACCCACAAAAAATTTGTACATGTTTGCTTATTTATTTTATTACAGTTTCCTTTTGTAAAGCACAAGTGTCCGATCACTTTTGTGAGACACTGTATATATTGGTGCTTAGAATGTGTGTGTTATTTAAGAGTGCTCTACTGACCTCTATAACATAATTTTTACTGCATTTTCCACATTATGTAAATCCAGAAAATGTGAACTTTAAAATTCGATATGAAAGGAAGAATTTTGTTTTAAAAATGATAGCAATGGAATAATGTATATTTTACATTTGCCTTCTAAATAGTCATAGAGGGGGAAGTTCAGCTTTTTATTGTTTTTTGGTATGTGATCTATAATTAACAGACTAATTTAATGTAATTATTCTTGTGTATTAGGATTGAAGTTATATTTGCTTAAAAGAGAAAATTTTTACATGTTTGAATAAAAATATTGTAAAAAGGTTTGTTCATGTGTGAGGAAATTTCTCCAGTATTTTTTCCTATCCTGTCTTAATTTGTTTAACTTAATTTGAAATGTATAATTTTTTGTGGAATTTTTATTCTCTATATAATGATAACACAGGTATATCTAATAGTTAATACCAATGGAGAGTTATTTTTAAATTTCCTGGTAAATGTATACATTTTAGTCTACAGTTTTATTTTGTTTTTTTCCTTCTCTTGTGAGCAAGTACAGTTCCATAATAATTATGCCATATTTTCAAAACCAGTCAAATACTTAGAATACTAAATGAACTAGCATACTTTATCTTAATTAACTGCATATATGATAAAAGATATTATCTTTGGCATCAGTTGGTAAGAGAATTTATGTTTAAATTGGTTAAGTCATTAGAATATGAAGCTCATTAAAAAAATAAATAAACCTCTTGTTTAATTTAATTACACATTACTATCAAATTGTGTGTTTGTTTGTAATGAAACCAATAAATCAAATATATAAAGAATAAGTTTAAATGAATTAAGTAAAAATAGTTTAGAAGAAAATATTAAAATAAAATTGAAAATAATAAGTTCTATGCAAAGTTTTGCGAAGAACAGATTTAGCCACCCAAGGTGCGAGGTTTTTTTTTTTAATAATTATTGTTAAATAACTCAATTAAATATTATAGAATTAAAGAAAATGATGAAATATTGAGAAATGGACTATAGTAAACTTTTCATATATTAAAATTAAAGGATACGATAAATTATTAAATTAAATATATTTTTGCTGAATGTAATTAAAATTGAAGTAAACAATAAAAAATTAAAAAAATGATCTTGGTATGCCAAAAGTGATCTAAATAAAACAATACCCCCTTGAGTGGCTAAAAAAAATGGCTACCTCACAGCTGTCTTAAAATTCTGAATAATATTTACTTTCAGTCATATCTTGATTCCAGTTTACATAAGATTTAAGGTAATACATAAATCAACTAGTAAATAAAATACTTAATTTTTATATTTGTTTCACTCCAATCAAATAAAAAAATTGGGGGAAATTTATTACGATACATTTTAAAAAATGTTGTTCATTAGTGGTGATAGCAGATATATATTACATATATTTTATTTCAATCCAATAAAGTTCAGGAGAAATTTATTAGGACATATTTTGGAAAATTAAGTTCGTTGCTAGTGAAAGCAATAAATACATGCAAGAACAAGATAAATTTTTGAAAAGTGGTCACTTGTACGACATTTTTGGGTTTACTAAAACTATAGCCCCTTGGGTGGTAATTAATATTTACAAGAAGAAAACATACTTACAAATATTTTTGTATGCTTAATTACATTAACAAAAAGAAATAGCCAACACATGCAAAAGCTAAGTAAGATACAAATTTACCTTTAAAATATTAAACATAATTGATGGCAAGTTAAGAGAAGTAAAAATATGAAGTAGTGCAAACCAGAAAGTGAAAAATCATAGAAAAATAGAAAGAACAAAGGAATAGGGACAAAATGTAGATTTTCAGAAATGCTTTAATTTTTCCCAAAATATAAATGAGAAAAGTTGTAACATTTTCTTGAATACTCCCTGTGACATCGCACCTGTCCAGAACAGCTATAAATATGGAAACATGTGAAAGCAGCGGGAATTGGTAAAGCGAGAAGTAGCCTGAATTATCTGGGAAGCAGCCTGTATCTACCAGAAGCAGTTGAAGTCTGAGCGAATTATTACTTCAAAAAATTTGTATTGCGAACTAGTAAATTGGTTAACTAACCATTATTGAAAGTGCTGTGTGATTGGCATTTTAAGTGCTGTTTCATAATCAAATTTGTTTTTTTTTTTATCCACACATTTTGAAAAATTATTTACTTTACTGAAATTTACTAACAGCTATGAATGCTTGAAAATAAAGGGTGAGAGAACTATACAAATATTCTTAGTAAATTCAACAAAACTTTAATTATACTTCTTATCACAGGTGACAAATGGCATATATTATTACATTTTCTAGATTTGAAAATGCTCTGAAATCATTTTAAGGGCCCTGCTATTGTTTATAAACTAGATGTCTTTATCTTCTCTAAATATAATTCATATTAGATTAATTGAATCCAAAGCTGATTTTCTGTAATTATGTTTTATTTTATTTTTTCCTTTCTCTGCTTGACCCACAGTTTCCTGATCCTGGACCTTCTCTGTTCCCAATGTATCGAAATTTAATTAGGTTTTATTATGTGTGTGTATATATATGCTTAAGTATTATGTTATTATTATGTTTAAAAATTATAAACTTATATATTTTAGGCTGATGACACTTTACATATGGGCTTTGTATCCTCCTTGCTGAAAACAGCTGGAATGTTATTTCATTCTTCAGTGACTGTGCATAAAAAAATAGCCATTGAAGTTGTTGAAACTTTGTTTAAATGCTCTAAAGAACTATGTGTAAGCAAAATGTATTCATTTTCATTAAATTTATTTTGTGTTTCTTTTTTTAAATGCATATCTTGGTCTTTGGTATCTCTGTAATGAATAATTTTTTTTTTCTCTGCATCTACTCCCCTCAAAAATTTTTTTTATTTGATTTACATGTTTGTCATTATTTGTTACAGTTACTACTATTTAATAAAGTATGTAGTTAGCATCTAAGGAAGTGGTTCAAAAAGTACCCATGTTAGGAATGAGATATAAGAATGAGAATGGGTAACTCACTATAATATTGTCTATTGATCATTTTTGCTTTTTCTAATAAGTCCTTGAATCTGACATCTTTCTCGTCCCATAAGATCATCCAGATGGTTTTTTCCAGCTAATGGGGACCGTATATGTTTCCTTTGGAACAAATTCACCAAAAACAATCGTTTTGACTTTTGCTTGATTTCGACGTATGATGAATCCAGGTATCATCGACAAATCAAAACTTATATATAATGCAGTTTCAAATTAGTTTTGGAGACATTTAATTGAAAATAACTCACTATAGTAACACCAACTTCCTTTAACAACACCTTTTTCTTTTTTTCAATTTCACGTCTAGACCACAGTTTAATCTTATTTAGTGCAGCATAGCCATATCTGGCTCTTGCGCCAATAAACTTTACATTCAC
>BMAW01006170.1:877-13072 GCA_019974015.1 Nephila pilipes | reverse complement strand
TCATCTAGTAAACTATGTATCCTCTAGTAAACATCATCTAGTAAACTTATTTTAATTTGTTTGGAAACCAAATAAGCTGCAGCGATTCCTTACTGCAACAAGGCCAGAAGTTAAAATACCAGTATAAGACGTCTTCTTTAGCCTGGTTGGTAAAGGCACAGCAGAAAGCGACCGGTAAACTTTTCATCAGACCCACTGGTCCAGGGTTCGAACCGCTGGCACACAAGATCAAATTATTCTCTCTCCCTCCACGGGGTTAAAAATCATCTTCCGATGTTTCGGGAAAAGCGCCCTACACCGAAAAAGTCTAACCGTTACGCCTGTAATATTGTCTAATAAATAAAAAAAGTTATCTTGAGGTTTAAGGTCTTTTTTTTTAAAAAAGATTTTTAAAAAATTCATCGAATGATTAAATTAGAGATACCGATAAATCCTCTTGAATTCCTCCTTTTTTTAATTAAAGAAAACCGAATTAAAAACTTGAATAAATCAATTATCAGTTTAATTTTTAACATGTTAGTGTAATAGAATAGAAAGAAAGACAATTAACAAGACCCACGTAAGAAAACGGTATTCTCAATTACAAGAATAAAAAATAAATTCATTTGGTTTACTTTAATTTCTAGTTTTGTGTGGAACTTATGCATTCTTTTCAGAATAAAACCGTCTAAGTTATTGGAAAAACTTTGTTAAAAGAGAGAAATAAAACACTTTTCCAGGATAAAACAGAACCATAGGGATTGAAACAAGAATGGGATTTCTACATAATCTCAAAAGAGTTTTATAGAAAAAGACCGATGGGATGTTTTTCAAAGAAAGTAAAATGCATCCTTCTTGAATTTGCATAAGAAAGGATATCTGCTAAGTGTTTGGAAAATGGAGAGTTCCCTAGATAAAATAAAGTAACACGTGAAGATTTCAGTTAAAAGAGAAACCCAGAAATCATATATTTTGTTTTCTCATCTAAAGAAAAACTGTTTTTGTATAAGAAATTCTTGAACATTCTACTTAATAGTGTCAGTGACAATAATCGAGGGTTCTTTCAGTGACTGATTTTATTAATGAAATAATTAAATATAATGCAATAACAGGAAAATAAACAGTTGGAACCCATTAAAAGCTTTTTTAATAATTGAAGTAATCTTAAGCCTAATTAGTCCAAATTTATTTTTAATTAAAATATAATTTTCATCTGGATTGATAAAAAAAATTAATTTAAATGAAAAAATTATTCGCAGGAGACATGAGTTTCTTTACTCACTGAGCTAAACAAACTCCATTGTTATTTTTCTTTTTTGTCTTTTGTAAACAGCATTGGAATTTATTTTGAAAAAACAGTATATTCTGAAAATCATGTAATTACCAAAAATATTAATATTAAAAATGTTTAAATGTTAGAAAGGAGTTATAAAAAAACCTAAATAACATTTTAAGGAGTTCTTACTTTGTTTAGATATTATGGGTTGAATCTAATGTTAATAACTGTTAGAATGTATAACAAACAAAAATGTTAAATACAATATTATAAAATATTGCCTTAAGAATATTTCTTTATTATTCTTACTTTTCACGTCATTGAAATGGAATTAGGGGAAACAGCTACGGAACATTGTCGAAATACTGTGTGTTTACAAGAATATTATAGAGTAAATATTTCCAACTTTTTTTGGGCAGATGGTATAATAATTTCCAGTAGGTAATTTTCCACTGCTATCTGCTTGTACTTTTCCCTCTCCAATACCAAGAATATCCGTTTTTGAAAATTCAACTCCTTACTGACGAGCTGCTTTGAAAGATTTTTAATAAATTCTAACCTTGACTCTGTTCTAGAGTCACTTTTGGCCTGGGAAATAATAAATACGTTAACTGCTTTTATATACATAAGAAGAAATAATATAGCTTTTGACCACCTTCTGGTTCTCCGACCAGTACAATATATGACACATTTTTCATCCAAGGCATCAACACCAGATTTAGTAATATTATAAAAACTAATAATTTCCGGTTACATTGATATCTGTATCATGCGATATTCAAGAGTGCATAGACGGCACTATTAGAATATAGATTTGCCTTTTTTAGGAAAATATAATACCAATATTATATGGTAAATATAGAAATATATCCATCAAAAATATATCCACCGAAAAGCTATAAAATGAACTCCCAACGATTCTGCTTCTATTTGGAAGGGATTATTTAGGTATTTCTGGTTTGTGGTTTTAATGTTCCGGCGCAGGTTAATCTTTTTTTCCTTCAAAACGTTTCGAAGATCAACTGATGCAAACCAATTGTCTGTTGCTATATTCCGGTTTGTGTCTGAAATACAAGCAGACAAACGGATAATTGCCTGTATTGGTTTTTCAGACATTTTGTCTTCTGAAAGTGTCATACCATAGAATTTTTACCACAATACGTTTAACCATTGAAGAAGTAATTGTATCTGGCATCAATTAAAGTGATGGGTTTTATTCCTTATTTATAAAACTTAGACATATGCACTATATAACAACAAACAAAAAAAAAAAACACGCCAAGAAGGAGTTTCCCGATTGTAATGACATTTTGTATGCAAAGACATTTAGACCAAACATGTAAATGATTAAAATTTGGTGTCCAATGAATGAATAGCGGGAGCTACAGCTCATCGGACTGCGCACTCAGAAGTGTATGTAAGAAGCAATTCTCAATCAAATGCTCAAATATTCTGTTTCATTGTGATTTAGGATACCTTTCAACGATTGAAAAAATACCTCACCATAGGATTCGAGCTCATTACGAGCAACTGCCAGAGTTTGAAAGAGGTCTTATCATTGGATTGAAAGAGTCAAGTGTGGCAAATCGGAGAATCGCTCGTCATATGAGTCGAAGCAATGCAGCAATTAGAAGATGCTGGCAAGAATGGGTGTATAATAGCAAATTTCAGCGTCAGGATGGTGGCGGTTGACCTCAGGTCACAGCAAATCTGGAAGATAAAATGATTGCCAGATCAGCTGTCACAGCACCTGATTCATCGCTGTCAACCATGTAACGTGCGAACCACACACGAGTGTCCACCATGACATTCACAGATGGCTGTAAGAGCGAAATCTACTCTCGTACCTACCGCTATACCACCTGCCACTCACGCCTGCACACTGTCTAGCCAGATAACAATGGCGCTGAGCTCGATGAGATTCGAATGATGTTGACTGGCGATGTATAGTGTTTAGCGACGAATTCCGCTTCCAACTGTGCCCTGACGATCATCGAAGACGTGTCTGAAGACGCCCAGGGCAGTGTGCATATTCTGTCACTATTGCACGCCATTCTGTGATCTGTTTTGGTACCTTTCCTTTAGCAGTACTAGTTAGTTTAGCAGGTCAAATTTTGTATTGCATTGTGATTCAGGATACCTTTCAGCGACTGAAAAAATGCCTCCCCGCAAGATTCGAGCTAATTACAAGCAACTGTCAGAGTTTGAACGAGGTCGTATCAAGGATTGAAAGAGGCAGGTTGGGCAAATAAGAGAATCGCTCCTTATATGTTTCGAAGTGGAGCAGCAATTAGAAGATGTTAGCATCGATAGATGTACAATAACAGATTTCAGCATCATGTTGGTTGTGGTAGCGTAAGTCCACAGCAGATCGAGAGGACAGAGTGATTTTCAGATCAGCTGGCTCAGAGCCTGATTCATCGTTATCAACCATCAGACGTGTGACCCGCAAACGAGTGTCCACCATGATCATTCACAGACGGCTGATAGAGAAAAATCTCCGCTCGTACCGACTATTACATTGGTGCTTCGTTCAGTCAGGTAAAAATGATGCTGAGTGGGGATGTATAGTATTGAGCGACGAATCTCGCTTGCAACTGTATCCTGACGATAACCGAAGACGTGTCTGGAGACGCCCAGGACCACGTGCCAATCCTGCTTTCACTATTGCACCCTACACAGGCCCTCAACTAGGTGTTAAGGTCTGAAATGCCATTTCCCTTAATAGCCGGATCCCTTCGGTCAACGTTACTGGCACACTTACAGCACTGCTGGACGTCGATGACATTCTGAGTCCTGTTTTGCTACTGTTCCTTTTTCAGTACCATGACCCTATTTTTCAGCAAGATAATACCACATCACATACGGTACGTGTTGCTATGAACTATCTTACAGCTTGTCAAACACTTCCTTAGCCAGCCATATTTCACTCCAATCGAGCATGTCTGGAAAATGATGGTAAGGCAAATACATATACCAGAGAATGTTGATGACCTAGCCCGACAATTGCATCAAATTTGTCAAGAAATACCTCAGGAGATCATCCGGGAGCTTTATCACTTTATGCTACGTCTTGTGACAGCTTGCATCCAGACTAGTGGTGGGTCAACACCTTACTGATATCGTTAATTTATAACTATGCAATTTTGAAATAAATCATTCAATTTTTCTGAGATTTTACTCATTTTCTATTCTGTACGTATTTGTCCAATCCATCAAATTTTGTTTCCATCGGACAACTCTTTCTTGGTGCATTGTTATTTGTTTTGTTATAGAGTGTACATCTTGAATTCCCTCCTTCTTTTTCAGTTGACTGAGAATTTGAAGTTAATTGTTTGAAAGTCTCTGATTTTAATGTCAGTGTCTGATTTTAATACTTAATTCAAAAATTATCCTTAATAGTCCTTCTTTCGCATTTGGGTGATCAAAACTCAAACATTGGAGTAGAACTGCAAAGCGTTTCATCTCATGATACACCGGAAAATGTACTGACCCTTGCCATCTGTTGATAACAGTGAACTGATATTCTCATGATTTGATTTAGAAGCAGCCGTGGAAAACAGTAGACTCATAAAGCTGCTTAATTCCACTGTATCCAAGTCACACAAATGTGACTACTCTTTATTATTTTTATTTTTGCTTAGCTGCAGCAAGTTTCAGATTTGTATGTTTCAGAATCATAAACAATATGTCGTTCGAGAAAATGTAGGTTAGCCGTTGTATTCTATGGAAATGAGGACAAATTCTGTGAAACTTCCAAATAATGTTGTGCTGAGGCTTAGGATATATGAACTCACTAACGGCTTCTTGGATCACTTGAATCTTAGTTCCCTTTCTAATTATCCATGTCAACCATGTCGTCTTCCTCTTCTGGATCTGCTTCGTAATTTCTTCACATTTTTTCGCCTTCTTCTTCATGATCTCTTATAATCATTTCTGCATCGCTAATATTAAAATCAGCTTTCGACACTTCACATTATCAAATCACGTGATAATCAGAGCTATTACAGTTTTATCAAAATCTGGATCTCGTGACCGAATATTTTTCCTGAAAGGCCCTGGTTGAGTATTATCTATTTCTTTTCAAACAACATTATGTGATTCTAGACAAAATGCGTGAAAATTAACTGGTGCGTTATATATTTGTTCAATCACAGTTTCAAAAACATCGATTCAATGTGACTCTATAAATAGCAAAGAAAACTTCCAAAAAGAAGAACTCGGATATACGTACGTGTTCAAACTTGGACTGCTGCCCATATATTTATAAAAGAACTATTTGAAGGACTGAGGCAGTTATTGCTTTCAAGGACGAAATATCACGTGATAAGCGGCTTTAAATACGGAATAATTTTTATTCATATAAAAACACAAATATAGATAGTTACATCAATAGGAGCATTGGCTTTGCATGCCTTTTGAAAGTTTGATTAAATCTAGCTCATAACTTGTTTTAAATTTCAAGCCCTACTCTAGATTTGTATTTGTTAGTTGATTTCTAACTTTCCTTTTTATTACATTCATGCAAGAGAATGCTTTCTCACACGAGTATGTTGACTCTAAGGTCCATATGACAACTTCTTCACCTCTCTGTAACATTCTGGAAGATTATTTCATGCACCGAATATGAGAACCTCAACTCGCGGAATTTCTTTTAAAGATGTCCACTTGTGCTGCTCGATGTACATGCATTTCTGGACCTCCAACTCTTCCAACTTGCTCTTGAGTTTTGTGAACTTGCCGTTCCTTAGTCTTTGATTTTCAAATCCAGCAATTGCATTAGAAACGATCCAGAAAAAAGAAGAAAACTGCCTATCTATTTCTTCAAGGTATTCTTTAAACTAGCGATGGTAGAGTGCTTTTGCCAAGATGCTTATTACCAAGTTCATGACCTCATCTATACCGGATGAAAATATTTGTGCACAAAGCACTTCTTCATGAATTATGCAGTAAAACATTAAAATTACCTTTTTATACTTTTTTCTGAAGAAATTATGTTAACCCTCTATGTATTCCTGTCATACTTCCTTCTCCATCAGTTGCCATAGAAACTGTTCTATTTATATCGATTCCATTGTCTTCCAGGCATTTTTACGTAGCATTTGCTATATCTTCTCCACTAGTTTGCCCTGAGAGTGGTAGCAATCCTGGCAAATCTACTTGGACTTGGAACTTGGGACGACATATACCCGACGTAAAGGGTAACTTCTGCCGTGTCTTTTACATAGCAAGAGACTCATCTATAGCAAGTGATAGGGCAGAAGCCAACTGAATGTCTTCCACTTGCATATGTGTTATATTTGAAGACATTTTAGCAATTCTATCTTGTACTGTTTTAGTAGATAATAGCAAATCTTTGATTTTTTTTTTCATGATTTATACTTTGTATTTTAAATCACAAAAACAGTTCTTCAGATGCACGTATTAAACAATTTTTGACGTACTCACTATCTGTGAATGATTTTCCTCTTTTTACAATTTCTAATAATACTACAAAGCATGCCAGATTTACATTATTGGAAGATTGCGCCCAGTTACTTAGTGTAGAACTTGACCGTTGTTGATTTTTTTTGAGCCCTTCAACAGCTTTTTTTTTCATACGTCACCGGTTAGATATTTACCAGCAAACTGGGTACGTTTTGTAGTGAAATGTCTCTCCAAATTTGACTTCTTATCGTGTGCGAGTTTTTCGTGGCAAATAAGACAAGTCGGAAGGCCATCTGTGTTGCACATGAATGCAAACGACTTCATCCAATCCTAATTGAATTCTCGGTTTTCCTCTTCAGTTCCCTTTTTTTTACCAGATGCCATGCTAACGAAGGAGCTAAAAAATGATTTTTCAAAATTTTACTTAGCTATCTAAAACGGAAAACAATTTATTTGCCATTATTACTTCGTTAACACGAACCTCAGATATGTAATCCAATTCTGTTACTGATTTTATTATATTTTACGCGTACATACCTATGAGATGATAATTCGCTTCTAAATCGTATTCTTCTTGGAACAACAAGCGAATAGTTACACAAAAAACACAAACGATTAAATTTACACATATGTAATGTAACGTCGAGCGCTCTATCAGAGGATGATTGACTGACAACATACTCTCTACGGTGGCCGTTTGAGTGAGACGGAAATAGAATGCAATTGGCTGAAAGATAAACATGGTCAGGGAGTCTCATCTTTAAGAGAAAAACAGTATTCAAATTTATCTCATTACGGTCATGTTAAGCGTAGCGATTTGTAATTAACGATTATGAAAATAGAAGCTATTCAGAAATTAGGTACATAAAAATAGTTTTTCTTATTTTTTGAAGGTTTTGATAATAAATTATTAATTTTTTCAAATGGAACTAGAGAGCCGCAACTATACATTAAAAGAGCCGCAGGTTGCCGATCCCAGGAGTAGACTTCTGTTGTGAAACTTACATTTGAAGGTAAAGGGGTTCTGATAGAATTAATCGTTTTGCCTGAAGCCAAAGGAAATTGAAGTACTTAGGACTTTCAAAAATCTGCTGGGATATCTCTAAATGTTCTCAATGGTACCTGGAATTTCTGTAAAAATCCTCAGATCCAGTATCATTTGTACAAAGTGTTTTCAGACTCCATATATATTTCTAAGAAAAGAATTGCAGAGATATCCGATTCAGTTGAAGTGTTTGAATCATCAACTTCATTGAATATTCAAAGTGACGAAGGCAAACATTTGAGTACTGTAGCAAAAGTCACGACACAAACCAGTTGCATTAGTCAGGGGCGAAGTCATCCAATCAGTCTCGGAGACTGAGATGCGTGAGCACCGACTAAAGAAGAGTGACGAAGAAAGACGGCACAAAGAAGGGTGAAAGAACGAGGATCTATTGCGTAGCATGACGATGTTTAGCGACAAAATAAAATTAAATACTTATCTCTAACCCGACTGTTTTCGTGTCCAATACGTTACAGAACATAACAACTTCAACCTTTAATGTTTTTGCGTTGTTTAAGTTCTGCAAGAGTTCAAGAGATGTTTTGAACCAGAGGGAGAACAAACACCATTTAGTGAATATCACATTAATACTGGAAACTTCCCTTTTTCAGAACTCCTTATAGAATGAATATTGAAAAAAGGTACTTGCTGAAGTATGAATTAGATGTTGGTCGACGACAAAAAAACTTTCTATGAACCCGGGGAAATAGTATAGATGACGCTACAAAGTCACAAACTGATGCCCAAAATAAGAAAAGCAAAGTCACAAAATAAGAAAAGTCAAAAACTTATGCCCAAACGTGAAACACCTTATTTGGTAATAACTAATCATTCGCCCACTACGTGTGACATTGTTGATGCAGCAAAGCCAAATGAAGTCCGTGGGATTTAGCACAGTTTCAATTAACTAGCTTATGAACTGCCAGTTTCAGAAGACAGTGTGACAATAGCACCTCTGATAAAAAGTTGTAAAATTAGGAAATGCAGTGTTGACTAGTCGCCGAGACGACATACGAGCCAGAGGGGAAATTTGTAACTCCCCTGAATTCAAGGTCATCGCCAAGAGGCAGCCAGGAATTATAAATTTATATTGTTATATTATAAAAATTCATATATATATATATATATATATATATATATATGCAATATATATTTCTATCTCATAGGCATAATTTAAAAATATTCTCTTTAAAATAAATACTTCATTTAATATTCATTAAATAATTTTAATGAATATAATTAATATTCATTAATAATTAATAAATACTTCATTAATTATTTCATTAAATAATTTTGTTATTCAAATTAGTTTTCTTAAAAAGTTTTGGCTTAATTTTTATTACAAATGATATTTATTAAATGTAATAGGTTTGATATACTAATTTCGTTTTAAAACCTTAAGACATACTCTTTAAAAGATTGGAAAAATCGATTTAAATGAAAATATTATTTTAAAAACCAGAAATTAGTAGAAAATCAATCTACTTTAAAAATGCATGTGCAGGAATTGATTTTTAACTTCAATATGTCTAAGCAAAGCTTTTGAAATATTTTGAAACATAAGAAAAATAATTAACCAAGAAAAAAAATAAATGACGGAAAATGTAAAGATAAATAGGTGTTTATTAAAAGAAAGAAAACTCCTTGTATTTCCCATGCTCAGCTACTATTAAAGTTTTCAAGACTTTTGGACCAACTTTCAACAAAATCAACACGCAAACTTTTACCTCGCCATGTAAACACGCACTTTGGGAGTAAAAGTAAACGGAAAAGTTATCTTTAAAAATAATTCTCAAATCCCCATATTCCCTTCGGGAAACTTTAGGAAGTCTGAAGAATGATTTCTCAATCTAAAGGTGTTGAGATTCGTATTTATTTACTAATGAATTAGAAACCAGTTTGATGTTTATTATAACGAAAAAAAATTCTTTCATGAAATTTATGGAAATAAATGACACGCGAGGAAGTTAGTTTTTCTAAAAAATTCATGAATCTTGGCCATTAATAATATTTTTGATAGAAAAATATTCAACATTGATTGGGATTTTTTAAATAAAATTCTAATATGGAGTAAAAAGGTCAAACAAAACTTATGTGAGTTTATGATATTTAATTTGCTAAGTTTATGTGAGAGTAATACGTCTTTCGTATTGTAAGCTGAAAATTAAATGATTATAATGAAATTGAAATAATGTTGGAAAAAAATAATGTTGCTGTTAGAACTGTCTTCTTTCCTTAAATTTATTAAATAATTTTGAATTTTTCACTCTAATTTTTTTCACTTTCAAAAATAAAAATTTAGTACAAAGCCACTTTTTTAGATAATGTCGCCCGTAAAAGAAATCAAGCCACTATCTTATTTGTCTTAATACGTATATTTCTACTCAATTTTACTTCCCTTAAAAAAGGGCGCAATAGATAAAAACACAACTAAATTGATTTTTTAACAAAACTTTACTTTTATATAAAATGTATAGAATGTAAGTGATGCAGCGATGATCCATGATATAGCTTAAATACAGTCCCTCCAAGCGCACGGTAATTTCTTATTTTACCCTGAGTTATGTTCTTATGAGTATATGCCCTTGTTATTTTCTATGTAATCTCTCTGAATTTTCAACCAAAAGGCGCAAGTTATAACTCTTTATGGAGGACTTTTTTATGTTTAGAGGGCGTTTTCATTTGTTCTTTATAATGTCGTCCACGCCAATTTTAAGAGAATACTACTACCTTTCTTTCATCATCTTAATACTGCTTTCTATTAGATCTTATTTAATTTTATAAGCGCTGCATCACAACCCAAATTAAGGGGAGTGCAAATTTTTAATTCAATTAAATTGTCACCTCTACTATTTATATGAAATATGAAACCATATTGTGACGCTTATTAAATTCAATAAATAACACGTGGATTTAAATTTGACTCAATATTTTAATAAGTATAATACATTTCTACCTCAACCTCAAACTAAAATTTGTGAACAGACTTTAAAATGAATTGACAGTAAATGTAATATTAAATCGTAAGGAATCGGATTATTAGTGAAAAAAAGAAAGAAAATGCTTTATTATCTTCACTCCAATTCTCCCTAATTTTGTATTTGTTCCCAAACACTGATCAGGCCATGAAAAAGAATATGTCATGAGAATTAGCAGAAAATTAGCGTAATACAATATTTCTTTGAAAGAAATATTATATTACATATATGTAGACAGAGGAAGCATACCCTAATCGTCTCTTGAAATATAATGATTCAGAAGCTAAATCTATCTTTCATTTTATCCTTAATCTTAAGTTAACTTCAATCAAATAAAAATTGTAATCAATGCAAAGTATTAGATATAAAAATGAAAACTATACATAGCAAATCCTACAACAATACTTATGAAAAAAACAATCTTCTGAATTTCAAGTTAATTAAAGTTCTATTCTGGAATATTGTTATTCATATTATTCTTAAGAATTGTAGCTATAAAATATGTACTCCTTAATAAGAATTTAGTGACTCAAATGTCAGGCAAAATTAGATTTTTTAAGAAATTCATTGAATACTGCTTAAGATGTTTTTAAATTCTACTTTAAAATATTTTTTAAATAGTTATATCTTAAATAAATATATAAAAATGGTTGATTCAATAATTTTTCTAAGCTAAAATAACCTAAAATTCTAATTAATAGTTAGTGATATGTATTATATCAATGGTAAGGCCGAATTTGATATTATTCTTTTTCATAAAATTTAAATATAGAAATTCATTTTTTTTAAATACAAAAACTATTTTACTATAATTTATATTTTTTTAAACTCTTTAAAATTAAATTTACAATATCTCTTTTATAATATAACATATGGTACTGTTGACGCACTTTCACTACTCTTTTGAAAAGAAACTTAGGTAAAGAACGTCTGGTTTCATGTGATTTAGAATAATCCAGTATAATTTAATTTTTTATGTATTTTCATGAATATTCTAAAAATTACGTTAATATGGGCTAAATAAATTTTATTAGATTAAGTTAGATTAATGAAATCATTCACAGGTAAATTTTCCTTTCTTCCATTTTTTGAATACATTTTAAATTCTCTGTACTAGGTTTTTTCGTGTTTGGTGTAAACTACTATGTGCTGCGAGTATGATATATTTCACTGAATGGGCTGGTTTGAATCGGAAAAAAATGTATAACTTCAAATGCGTGTCCACAGCCTGACGCAGGACTTTAAATTACTTTTTATTTCTATTTTTTCATTTTTAATCTTTCCAAATTTTTTAGATAATTTACATTATTATACCCGTTTTCGTTTTGCATATAAATTCTAATTTTCATGAAGCTTTAAGACATTGCAGATACATACACTTGAGCGAATGTATATATGTATATATATATATATATATATATATTCATGTTAATACAAACACAGATAGATAGATAGATATACACACACCATATATATATATATATATATAT
>BMAW01006167.1:0-17804 GCA_019974015.1 Nephila pilipes | reverse complement strand
TTATTACGTAATATTGCTGTTGTCCGGAGTTATTGATTGATGTGTATTTGTTACAACCTTATTTGTGTATGTATAAATACCTGGAGTATACTTAATTTGATTACTTACTATAGTTGTATTTGTAATATAAATTCAGGAGAATGATTTAAGTTGTAACATTGTTTAACACTAGAATTATGGCAGTGGCCATTTTGATTGGAAATCCAATTTTAATTAAATTTAACTTTATTTTCTTATTTATGATATTGATATTTTTTTCTTCAAAACTTAGGAATGTTGCATACATTTATTTCTGTTCGTTTTAAAGAATGGTTAATTATTACTGTGCATACCTTCAAAAACAGCTACCTGTTATTTTGACTGTATCAAAAATTTCTTTTTTCATTTTATTTTTATGGCTTTCTTAACTATTTCTGGGGGGAGGAGGGTATGTAGTCTATAGAATCAGAGATAGGTGGGTAGAGAAAGTGAAACACATGGGTAGAATTTTCTTGTTGCACCATTTAACTCAGTATTTCCTCTCATGGATTTACCTTTAGATAGGTACTGGAATCATAACCCTAAGGCACCCTAGTAATCTTTTTCTTTCCCATGGGGTTTACTGTCTTTGGTAAACATGGGTAACAACTCTCTTGTGATACCTTTTCAATTAATTCTTCATTTTTTACCCTCCTTGTCAACCAATTTTTATCTTTTTCATTTTTTTCAAATGTCTAAATCACAGTTATACCTTGTTTGGGGCAGCATAGCCATATCTGGTTCTTGTGCCATTAAACTTCATGATACTCCACATTTCCTTTGTGTTAAAAATGTTACCTTTGATGGGTATAAATATACCTAACTTCATTTCGCTTTGAATAATTTTAATGTTTTGACCTGCTTATTTTATGACCTGTATATCATGTCATGTTTGAAGCATTGGTAGAAAATATCTAACAAAAGAAGAGATACTGAAAGTCTGTGTGACATTAATTCCGATTCAGAAATTTAAAAATTTTGTACCCCGATTACTCACAATTTATCTGTTGGAAACTGATTTCACTATATGCCTAAATAGCCTGATAAATTTAATCTTGCTGTTGATGTACAGTCCAAAAATTTATTGAACTGATATCTCCATTTGGGCAAAGATTAAACAAGACCAGATGCAAAAATGGTAGGTGAATATGCAACTTTTAATTTGATGGAATCTGTACTTCAACACTGGGAGAAACCTGGTGATGGGCAATTTCTTTCCTTTACTGATATTAGTAATATAAATGAGGACTACAGAAATATGCTGTATTGGCACAATAAATCGTTCAAAGAGCAGTACCATATTCTTTCAAAAGAAACAAGAGATGAGCCTTATTCTAGTAAAATTACCAAGCATGACAATATATCACTTGCATCTTATCAAGGAAAAAAATGAAAAACATCCAGCTGTATACCCTACGTATGACATGGGAAATTATATCTCTGAAAAAACCTATGTGGGGAATTTTTACTATTCAACCAATTATGGAGTTAATGTTTTGAATCTGAAGAAAAGAAAAGAATTAGTGAAATCCTCATTAACAGACATTGGACTGTTTGAGTTTTTTTTTTTTTTTTGGGGGGGGGGGGGGGATAAATGCTGGGATATTTTGCAAGGTGGCTTCTGAATATAAAAGCATCAGCTGACGTGATTTTATTTTTAACTTTGGATGTATTGAAAGATATACATTTCATCAAAATTCTCCAAACTTTCAGCTTCTAACCATAAGGAAACTGATGCTTGTGAGACCCCTGCCTATAAATGTAAGTTGTGCCAAATAAATGCATGCAAAGGCAATTAAACTTGGAACATTTGTAAAATCTAGGGGGGAGGAGAAAAAAATATGTTTGGGGAACATGTACTGCTAAAATTAAGAAATCAGTATTCTAAGTGCATCACCAAATTGAATAATGTAATACATTCATATTCGATTTCATTAAATTTATTTCATTGTGAAAACTATTGTGAGACAACTTACAAAATATGTTGTCAAAATTAAGAACATCTAGAATGATATTTGAGAATTTTAGCACATATTTATGTTTAATTATCCTTTGTTTGCTTATAAAACAAGCTAATTCTATATACCTTAGCTTTAACTTTGCATAATATTAGCAAAAAATGCTCCTTTTCTTTTATTCTAGACAAGTGGTCAAAATAAAATTTTGCGAATCGTAGTTAGAGGTTTACAGGAAATGCCATATTGCTAGTGTTGTTGTATCAAAAATACCTGAAAATATATTACATACCTCGTTGTTAGTCATATTTATGTTAAATAATTATATATTACATTGTAAAGTTAAAAATTTAAGAAACTTTGATTCAATATTTGTCTGAAATCATCATTTTTTAATAATATATGTGAACTACTTTTTAAAACTAGAAGGCTCCTTTTAAAGCTTTTGTTTGTATGATTTCACTCTTTGCATTTCTCACAATTGTATAATTAATGAGGAATGTATTATTCTAATTACTTTTTTTTTTTTTTAAATATTTAGAGTGAGATATTGCATAGAAATCAAGTAAAATTTTTGAGACACATTGGAATGTTGCCAAAGGTAAACTTTTTTAAAATATCTTTTCAAAACATTTTCATTATACTTTAAAAACATCATATGCACTACATGAGACTGATGTGTTTGATTTTTATCAATCAGGAATTGTTGAATTTTATTCTGATATTTTAAGTGAAAATTTAAGATTAAATTTGTCAAAAAAAAAAAACTTTAACTGTAAATGGTGCATCAGAATGGTTTTTAGGGAAAATATTTTTAATAAGTTTTACTTATATTTAACTAACCATAAATTACATAACAAAGTTATCATAGGTTCTTATGGAAGAAATTTCATGTTCTGAGATTGAATTTTATGTTCATGTAAATTTTGACATATATGCATGATTGAATCTTGGTCAGTATTTCATTCAAATGTTATAAGTTTTTAAGTAGACTTCAGTTGGAATTGTTCAGTAATGCATATGATTATTGCTGAAAAGTGTTTTGGTTACTTTTGAATGTCAACATTTGCAAAACTAGGGATTATTCGTTATAAATCCTTAATCATTATCATTCTCGTATCTCCCCCATAAAAATGGACTCTTCTTGAAATCTAATAGTAGCTTCTACTTAAATTTTACTCAGACATATATTTTTTCTTTGGTTTATATTATTTTCTCATAACTTATGAAGTTCAATAATCAAAATAGTAGATGATTATTTATCATTTAATGGTTGAGAGAACTATTTGAGACTTATTGGGATAAATATTTACAATCTATGTGCCCCCCAATAAATGGAATGGCTGGTATTGTGAAAAATAAATTTAAATCAGTTTAAAAATGTTTACTGCTTGACAAATCTTTCTTTTGCAGAATTAAGGAAAGAATTAACATTTTAACAAAAAAAAAAAAAAGAATGATCAAAAAATTTTGATTATAAAGTATTGTAATATTTGAAGGAAACTGCAGTTACTTCAAATCAGGTATTTCAATGTTTATCATTTAAATTTAAATTACTTAATTATTATTACTTTAAGATCATTATATATGTTAGTTTTTCATTTATATAATTTGATTTTAACAATTTTATTATACTTCCAACTATTAATGTCTGTTTATCTAATTCCTTGTTAAATATGAGTAATGTATTGTGATTAATATGCATACAATATCTAAAAATTATATTAATCTCTTTTTATTGTGGAAGTTGCATCTGCTGAAGTTTCTGTTGATTTTCCTATTGATCTTGAAGCTTTTAGATATTATGCAGAAAAATATGTAAGTTTGAAAGATTCATAAAATTGCATTTAGAATTTTATTTTACTGTTAATATGGTATTTACAAATACAGATGAAAGATTAGTCTATTGATACTGCTATAGAAAAATGATTAAAATTTGTAATTTTGAAACTATAAGAAAATTCAATATAAACTTAAATGAATTTCTAATTTAATAAAGGGATTTTGTTTGTGTTATATTATTTCCATTTTATATTTTTACCATCACATCAATATATCACAAGTGAATTTTTTATCAAGTAAGATTGAAAATACTCAATGTTTGAGGGTTTATTTTAATTTGACTTAAAATTAAGCATTTAAGAACATTTAATTTTTTCATGCACGACCAAAGGTTAAATGTACATTTTTTTTTTTTTTTTTTTTTTTTTTGCATTAATAAATCTTTATTACTATTATTATTATTTTGCTACAAACTTGTCCTCAGTTTACTTTGAAAAGTTTGTGTGGAGTGATTTGAAATTAATATTGCTCTAAGTATACAAGGGATGTGATTGTGGGTTTATTTTAAAAATTATGTTCAAGTGATGGAAGATAACGTGAGCTATTTCTTCTCCTTTAAATTTGTTCAATATGAGGATTTTGAAGTTTTTTAAGAGTTCAATTTTGCATTTTTTTTTTAAAATTACTGTCTATTTTGAATGCTCTACTGGTGAAAATGACCCAAGCAAGATTTTTTATATAATTAATAAGGGAAATAACAGGATGTGGTGTTTTTGGTTCTATAAGTATAGAATGTAATTTTATTGTTGTAGTTTTAAAATAAATATATTTCAATGCTATATGAAATGCCACTTCTCCTCATGCTTTGCTGTCGACTGTTATTGTGCTTCGGGATAATCATTCTATTATTACATAGAAGGGTTGATTATGCTAGATTTAATGATTAGCTTAAATAAAAAAATGACATTTTAATGGTGTATAATGTATCAAGACGAAAATATGAATTAATTTGATTAGTTAGACTTCTTATTAAATCATCTTTTTAAACCTATCGACTTGGTGGGAAAACCCCACCATAACTTATTTGCTTTTTTAAGACATATTGGCCTTTTACACCATATTTGATTTTTATCCTTTTATCTTTTATGTGTCTTTGTGTTGGTCTCTTGTTTTTAATGACATTAATTTCTAATCGATTTTAACAAATGTTTGGCGCAGCATAGCCTACTTTGGCTCTTGCGCCATAAAACCTCACTCTCACTCACTCACTCACTCACTCACTTCTTATTAAATAATTCTAAAGTAAAGAATTACAAATGAATCTGCAATTATATTTAAGAAATAAACATGATTGCTTTTATAACATGATATACATAAATTGACCTGCAGATGTTAGATAAATATAAGAATTTTTAAACTTTTGTACATTTAGTGTTTTGATTAGAATGTTATGCATGTGGTCTATATACAGATATTTATTTAGAGCTTCAGAATTTTAAAAAGCATTAAAGCAATACATTATCAATTTTGGAAAATCTACATTTTGCATTATGTTTAAGTGAGAAATTTTGTATAAATTTATCTTCTTGATTTACAAAGAATCATATTTACCTAAATTTTCTGAAGGGTTACTTTTGTGTATGTGAATTTAATTACTGAATGTAGAATCTTATATTTTCAAAATAAATTAAGTTTCTTATTATGAATGAATTAATAAATGCACATAAAATAAATTTATTACATTTTGACCCAGTACTTAATCTTGCCTCTGTTAGGTAAGCACACTTAGTACAATCAATTCTTGAAAAATAAGGGGGAAAGGAACTTAGCCATAAGTTATGTGCTGAAGAACATTTTCTTTTTCTCTACCTGTCTCCTGTGTAGGTTAAAATGATTAATCATAAATCATTTTCTTGTATTAATTTAATTGGAATTAAAATATGCACCATTATTACATAGAAACTAAGTTAATAAGGAGTATTAACTATTCTCATACTTTTTCCTTTTAAAATATTTTATCCAAATCTTAATTTGGGATAGTTAAAATTATTTTTATAATTTTCTATATAGTGTTATCATTCCTCTTATATAATGATAAAACTTGTCTTCATTTCTAAACAGATTAATAAAAGTAATTTATTTCCTAACTGAATTATAATTTTACATGTGAAGATTGAAATCAAGATACTATGAGATTCTTAGATTTTAAAACTTTTCATGTTTTTGTTTGTTAAACATGTTCAAAATATCTTTTTTTTTTAAATACTATCTTAAAAGAGTGGGATAAATCAAAAAAATATGGATTGTATTAATATTGCTAGGATTTTGATATAAATTATAAACATTTTAATAAAATATCAAATTTGTTTATAATATTCATTCCGCCTAATCAATATTTACTAACACCTTTACTGTTAATTATTTCAGAAGTTTTCAAAGGGCCAGAAGTTAATTGTAGATTTATCTGATGAGAAAATATTAACTTCATCTATTAAATATGCTACCAATACTGCTTCAAAAAGCCCTCCAGTTAAAATAACACAAGAGCCAGATTCTGAGCCAAGTTATACTGTCAGCTCTGCAACCGAAATTAACCCACAGTCAGTTCTAGATCCGAATGTCAAGGTCAAAGTTGAATGCATTGACTTAACTGATGAAACACCTTCAAAAACTGATGAAGCACCTGTGACAATTGTTAAAACACCAGTGAAAATTGTTAAAACACCAGTGAAAATTGTTAAAACACCAGTGAAAATTGTTAAGAAACCAGCGAAAATTGTTGAAACACCTATGCAACCGAAACCATCATGTTCAAGTAAATGAATTGTTACTAATTTTTTAATGCATTTAACAAACTGCTAAGTATTTTTTCTGTGTTTTAAATCTAATTATTAATAGTTTCAATTTCACATGTAAATATAAGAGTGGGTCAAATTGAAACAGAGCGAGTGACAGACTGAAATGATCTAGTTTATTTCGAAAGTATTTTCCCCTAAGCTACACAAGCATGTCCCACTGTTACATCAAATAGTGAATACCTTGCCCATAGATGTTCTATGTCTTGAACAAGTTTTAAACATTGTCTATGACCTCGCTATCTGAATATAAATGGCATACTTTCGATGCCTTTTTTAAGAGACCAAATATAGAATGTCAAATCGTGGTAAATATGAGCTATATGATGGTTGTTTCAAAACTCTGCACTGTGATTTGCCAACTCGTTTTACACAATGGCAGCTTTGGCACTAATCTTTTTTGCTTCTGAGTGTAATGCTAATCAATAATCACATGTATGGGCAGTTATATGTAATTGAGTATTGTCATGAGGCAGAAATGCTCCAGAGGACAGCAGACCTTGTCTTTTAATCTTGATAACTGTAAGCTAACAATACATTTTTTTTGCAATATTGATCATTTGATAAGGATTCCTTAACACAAAAAGTGTGGTCCTGCCTGATAAAATAAATATATGTGTATATGTATAAAATTGCTTAAATTATATTGACATAGTATGATTAGGCAATCAACCACTATGAAAACCAAATATGTGTTATAAATATTTTTAGATTAATTAATAGAATATCAATAAATGTTATTTAAACAGGCACTGAAGAGAAATAGCAAATTAGTTAGAATATAAGCTGAAATAATATGCAATATTCATATGTTAATAAAATAAATGGTTAAGGTATGAAAAATTACTTCTAATCTATGAAATGAATAGAAATAAGTCTTAAAATTTAAGGGAAAACACCACCCTACATATAGGAATATGAAATTCACTTGCATTGTATAATAACAATCACATGATTGTGAGTTTGTATTAACCCATTTGAATAGATTTTCCATCATGTTAGCCTTATAGCTGTTGATTTTTTAAATTGCATAACTATGAAGTACAAAAAACAATTGTATACGATAAATAAAAGATTGTCTTTCCTATAAACTCTTGAAAACTGTGCAATCTTAACTAAATGCATTTATGAAATTGTTATGTTTTAAAACAGTGTGGTGTTCTTATTTATTTTACACCTGTGAATAATGAAATGCTTTCACTATTACTTTATATATGTAATTTACCCCCATTTTCATATTTCCTCTCTTACCAGAAATCCCTACAGTATGTCTCCCTCTTAAAAAATTAACTCTTGCCCACCTTTAAGATTAATTCAAACATTCGTCTCCCTTGAGCTTCCTTTCATTTTATGTTTTCTTATTAATGCTAATTTTTTCCATGTTACTCTTATATTATTGGATTTCCCCCTCTTTTAAAACAATAATTTGCATGCCTTCAATATTAAATGCTTTAATATATAATGCTCTTCAATATAAATACTCTATATTAAACTTTCCAATTTCAGTTTTCTGAAAGAGAGCAGGATCTTTATTTGAAAGCATACTCATCTTCTGTGTTCTTAAATATTTCATTCTTATTAATGTTGTAAGATTTAAAAATGCATTTTTATTCAATTAAAATTGTGTGGCAGTGACCATTAATCAATTTCATTAAATTCAGTTTTCTTATACATTTACTTTGAACTATCTTTCAGATTCACACAATATTATTATGTATTTTCTTCTTAAATTTTTAATTCTGATACTTGTCTTAAGATTTGTTTTAACTTCTAAAAATTTGCATCAGATTTTTTTTCCTATCAATCTTGGTCTTTACTGAATGATTGAACCTATTATATAGTTATTACTTCATCAAGATTGTATATTTCTAAGTCAAAGAAGTTTATAATTGCCCTTAATTTTTTTTTTTTTTTGTCTTGTGCATCATTATAAAATTAGCAAATTGTTTGTTATTATTTAGTTATGAGACTAGAATAAGGATGTTTAATAACCTGAAGGATGTATATTTCACAATTTATGCTATGTATATCCTGACGGTATTATATTGTAAGATGTATACTAATTTTTTTAATCCCAAGAAGTGTATTAGCTAGGAGAGCAACAATTTCTACAACCCACTCAGCTAATGTAATGCAACAAAAATATTATGTCTTTCATGCCACCAAAATAAACAAAGTGTACTTCAGGACCAGAAGTATAAATAATCTGTCTTTTGGTAGCTTACAAAATAAAAATCATTGAATATGTAAATGTAATTCATTAGTTCTAAGTGGTTTTTATATTTTAGAGAGTAAAGGGCAGAATATTCAACTAGAATCAAAAATTAAAATGTATATTTTATCTCTTGAAAAGATAAACAAGGTAACTTTGATTTTTTCATGACCAATAAATTCTGTATTATCCAATAGCAGTGCCCAACCTTAAAGAGCTCTTTTAAGGATTTTAGTTCAGGGGGGAATATATATTTTTTTTTATGCAAGATGATTTATTGTCTCACAAACAAAATGTCTATGAAGCTGAAACTTATCAACTTCTATTTCTCAAGAGAATTAATTGGATCAAGTTTAGAAATATTAAATTATGATCCATTTTTAGGAATCATTTATGAATGTAAAAAACCAAAGAGTTATAAATGAAACAGTGATAAGAAAATTTCAAGAAAAGTGGAAAGTAGATCTTTTTTGCTTTGAAATAAGTAAAAGAATAATCTGCTTGATATGTCATTATGCTGTTTGTGCACCAAATTTGTTCAACATTGCTCCTCATTATGAACAACATAAATCAACATATGAAAATTACGAGGGATTAATGTGACAAGAAAATTTGGAAGAGCTCAAGCTGGGACTAAAAAAGCAACAGTTTGTTTTCTGAAATAATGCAAAGTGAAGTGATTGTGCATTCAAGCTACGTCTCGTCGGAATTGGATAATTAAACACTCAAAACCTTTTATTGAAGGTGAATTTATGATGGAATGTCTAATCAAGGTTTCAGAAATTGTTTGTCCAGGAAATGTGAAGGTTTGGTATATCAATTTAAAATATAAGATAAAAGCAAAATCGAGTTTCAAAGCTTTTTCTATTGCCTGCGACAAGATTTTGGCTGTTGAAGGTATAGTTCCATTAGCTGTATTTTTACGAGCATGAGAGTCAAATTTCAAATTTTTTGAGGAATTGTTAAAACTAGTACCAGTGCATAACACTTGCACAGCATGATATGCTTGCTTTTTTGACCTTATGCATAAATGCTATGTACCTCTATCAAAATTGACTTTTGTAGCTTTAGCTATTTTAGTAACCAGGGAAAACCATGGTTTCACTGCATTACAGCAAAAAATAAAGTGAAATTTATGATGGATCCAAGATTCATCATTCACATTGCATTATATGTCGAGAAATATGTGCAAAGGTGATGAACAATGGAACATGTGCATATGCTTATCAAAAGTTATTAATTTCATAAAATTTCAAGATATAAAAGCAGTGGTAGTTTCATCATTCATAATTGAATCTAATATCGATTATTCTTGTCTGTCATACATTAGTGAATTATTATTTCCTATTCTATGTTTCTTTGACAATTCTGAGATATGAAAGAAGAACAATGCAAGTTCCTAATCTGTAGATATCAAAATGCAAGATTTATTCTTCATCGTTTTTGCAACAAATTGAGACACGAGTTAAATTATAACTGCTAGGAAAGGGTCAGATCATTACAAATATATGCAATCAGGGTAAAGCATTCAAATGTAAGCTAGTTTTATGGGAACAGCAGTTAACATTTGAAAACAACACTTTTCAATGTGCAGAATGAACAAAATAACTTTAAGCAAAGCTGCAATACTTCAAAAGATAAATTTTCTTTGTTCTCCAATTTATTCAATAAATATAGAATCAGTTCCTATTGAGAGATGCAAATAGGGGTAATTGAGGTACAGTGTAACTTAATTGGTAAAATTCAGTGAATTGGCATACCAGAATTTACAAATATTTTCCTGCCAGGTTTGAAAACTCCTGAGAACTTGCATATGAAATAATTTCTATGCTTGAAAGTAATTACCAGTGTGAGCTGTTATGTTTGCATATGAAAGAAAATAAATCTCCTATTGGTTCCAGAATTTTCAACTTGCACCTTGAATCCATTTTGAAAGTAATCACTGCAATCAAAATTTCTCTGAAAGTAGAAAAGAAGTAGCAGTAAAGAGATGTCAAGTGTCAGGAGAAAAAGAAACTTTAAAATTAACATTGTTCCTTAATATTATTTTTAGGAACACACTTTTTGAAGCAAAATTTTTTCTCTGAAAATTATTTTTAAATTTTGTTTCTTGCAATCCCAATAAAGCTTGTTCGTTTGGCCCATGTCAGTCTTTGAATTTGTTTTCCATCTTCATTTTTTATGCACCATAATTATTTTTAAATTTTTTTTTTCAATGAATGTTGTAAAATATGAGCAATCAGTTTCTTAAATGCAGTTTTATTGTATTGCAAATTGCTTAATGAAACTTTATTTTCTTATAATTTAATTAATTCTGTTACATGTTAATTTAATGGTTTCATAAATGGTATCTAGTCTTGTATAAGAGTATAGTATATATTTGTCCTGATAAAATTTATAAAAATAATTATCACATTTAACATTTTCATGCATTGAATTTCTTTGTATTAATAAAATGTTTTTATTTTTTTCCAATTCCTTTTGTCCAAAAAGTTTCCTTTAGATCTTCACATGCATATTTTTTACTAGATCGTACTCTCATGACTGTATTTTTAGTGGTAATATAGTGTTTGCTACATAAATTTCCAAATTTCTTTATTATGATCTTGTTTTTTTAACACGTTTTTTTTTATTGCAGGGGTTATTGCGCATGCTGTTGGAAAGGTAAACTATTTTAAATATTTCATTTTATTTATTGCATTACATGTGAATAATATTGGAACTAAAATCTCAATACTGTTCTATTAGTTAGGCTTACTCATGGGCTGGCTTTTTTTAGGTAAATATATATTTTATGATTTCGAAGTAGTCTGTAAACACAGGTAACAAGTCCCTGTTATACCCAAGTAATATGCCCTATTTTCATCATTTCTCTGTGTTATCCCACACCTGTCATTTCTTCCTTTCTTGCATTTAAAGTTTCTTCTAGATCACATATATATATGTATGTTGTAAATTATTCAGTGTTAGGTAAAATATGTTCCTTTTATGAACAAAACCTACCAATATATTAATGTGGCATTAGACTTGCAAAATATCATGAGTCACAAAAACTTGATCAAAATAAAAACTCTTGGTCCTAGCAGTCCCACAAATTTTATTATTTGATATCAGGTATGATTATTTCATAAAAAAAACAAGATAAAAACTAAATTTTGATGCATTATTTTAAAGATTGGATTCTTTTGTTCGTATTTGAGTTATTTGCCAGATAAAACCCAAAATTCATTTTTGTTAACCACATGTGGTTATGGTGATAAGCCCTTTCCCCTTCCTCATTAAATGCCTAAGTAATTTAATGTTATAAAATTTTGGACTTTTCAGGGTTTGAATTAATTTTTTGAAAAACGTTTCCTTGCTGTCTTTTCACCTTTTAAGTAATCTTTAATATTCTGCTTACATTATATATGTACTTTTTTCTTTCATTAGTTGAGACATCCTGCTCCATTGCCTCCAAAACCATTTACCTTTTGCAATAAGTATCTTCCTAGTTCACCACCTAAACCTAGTCTTTCTGTATGTGTTGCAGCAACAGGTATGTATATTAGTGTATAAACTCTTAACACTTACATTCCGACATGTAATATTTTGTATTTATATTATCCGTTTTAGTGTTTAACTTTTGAGTAGTTTAATTTTAGGCTTTTATTTTAAATGTTTTATTTTTTTTAGAAAAATTGTAATGTAGATTCCTAAGAAGAGGAAGAATATAAAAAGTTCTGCTCCGTAATTCTAGAAATATTTCTTGGATAAGAATATTAGTCAAAATTGTTTTATTAATATCTTAACACCGCATTTAAATAAAAATGCATTTGAAGAAAAAATGGTTATTGAAAATATGCCGATTAATATGGTTTTTCTATTAACTTCTTTGGGTATGACATTATAAGTATAATATAAGAGTTTGAAAATATCTATACTTAGAAAGTATGTAATTAACTGCTTAAAAAGTAAAACTTTTTTATTGTTAAAGTCATTACTCGAGGTAACTGATTCTTATAACAATTTCCACTTCTTTTAGTTCACAAATCATACATAGATATTAGTTTATTTTTCTACATTAAAAACTAATTATTGCATTTCTATCTATACCAATTGATGTTAATAGATATGAGTTATTTGGAACTGGATTTTTTTGTACTCTCTTTTGTAATATCTCTTTTTATTATGCAGGCATAATTCTAAAATGGGAAATGCCTCTATATGCTCCTGCTTATACATATGCAAAATTTGATTCTTACGAACTATTCTGGTATGAAGAACTTCAAAATATGCCAGTCGACTCTCAGCTATGGAAAAGTATGGGTTTTGTGCAGTCCTTGCCATTGCCAATGGCATGTACACTCACCATGTTTAGGGATAAAACCATACACCATTTTGCTGTCAGGGCTATGGATATTTATAAACGGTATGGAGACTTCAGCAATCCTGTCAGTGCTTTTTATAAGGAAGAAAAATAGTAAGAAGTAAGTTATTTTTTAATGAGGATATTGATTTAACTATAAAACATCAATTTATTCTTTATGTATATTTTATATACAAGTACTAATACAAAAATTTGTAAATGCTCAAGTAGTAATGCATATTTTTGTAGAACACTAAACTTCTATAAAGAACAGTTCTGTTTGTATAATAATAGCAACTACTTTATTCTTTCAAAACCTTTATTGCATTTTATAACATTGATGAGCAGTGCATTGTACTTTTAGCATGTGTGTCAACTGTGATTACAGAGCTCTCTTTCTCCAGTGTTTATCTCTCACTCAGATGTTTTCTAAGCAAACATCTTACACACTCTCCACGTCCAAGGCACCCTCTACTAGCAGGCAATAACATCCAGCCTTCATGGCACAGAATCATTCTTGATTGTTCTAATCTGCTATTATCCCCAAATCATTACTCAATAATTACTGCATATATCATTAATGACCCATAACATTAAGGAATGACTTTACTAAATTGCTCATGAAAACCTTATTTATTATACACTTCAAAGAATTAACTATTATTTGCTTTAAGATTCTCATTTTACTCTTCAAAATATTAATTTCATTCTATTCTCAAAGTATTAATTGTCATATGCATTGTTAATACTAATTCTCATAGTTTTCAAAATGGATCACAAAGTGTTGAAAAATATCTTTAACACAGCACAATAAATAAAACAATTTTAAAAGTTCTATTAGAGCCTGTTTTTAAAGAACTTATCATTAGAGAAAGCCTTACAAAAATAAATCATTTCTTATTTTAAATGTTCCATGAGATCAGTATTTTTTAAAATAACCATTAATAATCGTAAACAATTGATAGCTCTTTTGTTGGATGTTGCACGAAAATATTCCAAATGTGTATGCAGGAATTTTTAATAAAGTGTGTGTGTGGGGGGGGGGAAAGCAATCATATTGACATGTGTTTAGAAAGAAAAAAAAACTTATACTTGAAATTGTCAACATTTTAAAAATTACCATTTGTATTAAGAATTTTAGCTATTACAAAATTTTATAATTTACATATTTTTAGTACTTTTCATTTTTTAGATGTTTGCTTATCATTTGTTGTTGCTGTGTCTTAAATTAGATGCAATTTTCTGTAGTTCATCACTTTTAAAAACTTCTTTTTAACATCATGATCTTCATATACATATGTCCTGTGATAATTGGAAACGTGCATCTCTCGGCAATGAAAATCACTAACCATAACAAATCGTAGTTGATATTAGAAGTTCAGTTAGCATTAGAATATTATGCATTTCATTAATATTGCAAATATAATTATCCAAATAATCATTTGCTGTGAGAAAATTGTCAAATTTATGGAATCATATATTCAGAGCCATATATATATATTTTTGTCTCTATTTGTAAGAATGAGAATTGGTCAAGACTGAGTCATAGTCTCCCCTCCACTTCCAATTTTGTAGGAAGAATGATTGGCACAAAAGAAAATAGCAAATATATTGATTTTAAATTATACTATATATATATAATTTTATTGTGTTCCTTTTATGTGTGTGCTCTAATGCTTTCTGTACAAGAAAGTATTGTGTGTATACAAGTTTATACAGAGGACCAGATTTTCACATAATGATCAGCTTGTTTCAGTGTCTTATGTGGTTAACCTATAGAGATGCTATGCATGAATTAGGATGTTTTTTAACCTCTAGAGATGCTATGCACAAGTAAGAAAATCTCGCTTTCCGGTCAGGCAGATGGGATCTCATCTTTCATTTCTGGATTAAATCAAATTGAATTTATCTCTTGGAAAAGGCAGGGGGTATCACTAAATGATTTTATTTTACATCATCACATCACAATTAGCAATGAGTAAAGTATAAACAATTTCCCTGTTTCAAATTTTTGTACATTCTCTGAGTATGGTAGAACCATCTATGCAATTGTCTTGCACAAGAGGCACAGAGCACCCTCTATTCTATCTAGTTTCAATACTATACTCGAATGCATGAAATTGAATTTCGATGGAAATAAAATGAATTGACTAAGTAAATAACATTAATGCTGTAATGTATAGCCTATGCTTGTAGTTAAGAGGAAGGAAATACAATGATAACTATATTCTACTGAAAATTATCTCTTCCATCCACATTCAGATATATCTTTAAAAAAATTCATGAAAATTTAGTTAATAGTTTCTGATTCATCATTGTCTCTTAATGTTTTCAGAATAGTAATTTTCTGAACTGTCAATTTGTGTGAAAAAGATATTCTTATTTATGTCCATAAATTGAATTTCCATAGTATTAACTGGCTCTTCTCTTTTCTAGGTATCCAACTTCTCAATCATCATGCATTTTAAAATGTATACTTTTCCTAATCATGATTCATCTGAAATATGTCTCTTAAGTTAAAAATGAGTTGGAGATGTGCTTTAATTATATATGTGTATTTGTTTTTGTCCTAAAATAAAAATCAAAAATTTCTATAAAATTTTATTTCTGTTGCAATTTTTATTTCTTGTAACATGAGTGTTTTTAAAATCCAATTGAAATTCATACCCATTTAGTCATCAAATGTGGTGCAGAAGATGTTTTGTCTGTCAATTAACTAAGACTTAAATAATGTTCATTATCTTCCAATAGTTCTTATTTTGGTATAATTTTATGGAAAGACATTATAAATGCACCTTTTGACCTTTCCTGTGTATTCATGAATATCGCCCAAGGGGTGTTTCGTTTAAAAGTCTACTCTGCAATATTTCATGAATGTAAAGGAAAAGTCAAAAGTTGCTTTTGTAAGATTGGGAAAGTAGATCTAAAGGGCATCCAAGGGATGTAGCATGTAATTTCTACTGCTTTCAATTAATTAATGAATCTCCAAATGATACTTTCCTCTTCCCTGCCCCTTAAACGCTATTACAGATTTTACTCAAAGATAAATTTTAATCCTGATTTCTAAAAAATGCATTGTTTTAGGTATATCTTCTACTAAATAATTTGGAATATTTTGCATTTTTAGTATACTTTCTAGTAATCCTTTTCCATGAGATTGTTATTTGAAAAGTTGAAAGTTTTATGAATGTCAATACATATGTAAATTAAAGTTTTGCATTTTTGGAGTCTGACTATTACTGAAAATTCCAAGTATCAAATTCATAAGTTCATTGGAAATTAATATTTTACTAGACTCTATATCCTGTAGATTATTCAGTTGCAAATAATAATATTCTGATGTTAACTCATTGCAACGCAGCATGCCTTACAAGAGCAAAATAAATTGTGATTTTCTTTATATGTCATTTAGAGCACAATTAAGAAAATAAGCATCTAAAATTTTAATGTATAAGACCTAAATTAGAATTTTTAAAAGGGGAACTATCATCCATAAAAAAAAGCAATATTTTATTGTATTAATAAAAATTTTCGTAAGTGTTTTCACTTACTAAGCAGTAGACAAAAAGTGCTCATTGTCTTTGGGTCCTAGTTTAACTTGGGAAAGTATAAAACCATTGTCTCACAAACAATGCAATGTCACCGACAGCAATCAACTATCGGCAGGGCCGGCCCTAGGAGGTACACAAGGTAGGCTGTTGCCTATAACGGCAAAACCGCCTGAACTAGAGCCGAAACAAAAAAAAAATCCGCGAAAGTACATTTCAATTATCAAGTGTGTATTTTTAATTTTTTTTCCACTAAAATTCTTACTGGTGGGTCACATCACTTCTATTTTGGATTAAACAATATTTAAGAATACAGAAAGGAACATTAAATCATTTTAATGGCTTCCTTGATGCTGTTTCATTATTAATTATTGTAAGATTTGAGATTTTTGGGTTATAATTCCATTGTTTTTAAAAGAACACATACTTCTGAATTTTTTGAAAGTGAAACCAACTTTCGTTAGCAGAGAAAATTGGGAAGGAAGTAATGTCCGATATATGTGTGTAGCTATCGTGCTTCACTAAAAAGGCGGGAGCATTCGTTTTGACAGGAAGCGAATTTAAACGATCGTTTTAACCGTGTTTATTTATTTTTTTATTTATTTATTTTTTTTTTGTTCATTTATTTTTCCCAATTATCAATCAAGATAAGGTAAGAAAAAAATTACTTGCTTTTGCTCATTAATATCGATTTTATAAATGTTTATGTGTAGACAGGCTGACTGCTGAACAAACTCAGAATTTTCTATTGTATATTTTTTATATGCGAAATGGTGGTCCTTCACTTCGCAGGAATGTGATAAAAAGATACATAAAGGAAAGGGCAGGAGAGGAGAAACACCTGCTGGTTACATGGTAATGAGTTTCACGGTTATTTGAATATGATTCGATGAAAGGGGTATACGATGTGGTTAGAGTTGAAGAAACTCAGCGACGCTTACAGAGTCTGCGCTGGAGTATATCTTTAGAAGAATTGGATGTTTTTATTTCCTTACTTGATGCCCATGGGGAGCTTTTATTTGGAAAGGAATTTCCACTAACAATCTGTGATCCAAGACGTAGGGCGGTAACTTTTTTCAAGAAATAATA
>BMAW01006166.1:0-34071 GCA_019974015.1 Nephila pilipes | reverse complement strand
TTATTCTGCATAAATGCTATTTGTTTTAATTTGCTTGCTTTTGTTGACCCTTTTCATTACACAATAATCTCACTTTTTCATTCACAATAATCACCATTTTCATTACACATATCATGCTTAACTTTTCCTAATTCATATTTTCAGTTTTGACCTTATAAAACAAACAGTAATAATTGTCTAAAGATGAGATAATTCTTCAGGAGTTCCTGTAAAAGTAAAAAAAAAGAAATATTTCATATTTCTAAGCAAATCTTTTAGAAACACGAGTTAATATAATTTCTTTATCTTTAAAATCTTTAAATATTTTATCTTTAATTTTTTTTAAGAAAATAGATATTGTTTTGCTTCTTCAAAATGTGGATCCTAGCCTCAATTAAATACATTAAAAATGTTTCTTGCATTACTCGAAAACATGTCTATGACAGAAATTCCAAATATTACGTTTTTTGATTCGAAGAATTGGGCTCCCGTAAATAAAGAAAATGTTTCAAAATTGAACCAATGATGCTCTTTTTAGTACTGGCAAGATCTCTTTTACTGAAATTGTGAACAGAAAAAATAAAAAACTCAAATTTTAAATGCCGTATATGCTTAAGTTTAAATTAAGTCTTAACCAGAATAGCTGTACTTTAAAATGATTCTATATCCATTAACTTTTTTTTTTATTGTTTGAGGGAAAAACAAATCAAACTCCCTCTGTTCCAGTTCCGAGGAACATAATGAATTTATCTCTCGGTCTTCATAAATGCTACCTTATATAAATATAATAAAATATTTTGTTTGTCAAAAATATTTTTAACTTGCTTTTAATTTGGTACTTATAAAATATACATTAGGATTGTAAAGTTTTGATTCAGATTTTGATAGTTGTAAAATATAAATTTTCAATCGTGGTACTGTTTATGGCACAATTTACTACTCCTTAATAGTCTTTCCGTGTTTTATCTGAACAGCCGATTCCAACAAATTTTGTAGTGCCCGTTTCTCACAAGAACATTTTTGTTGCTCCAAAAAAAGAATGGAAATTCTAGTTTTTATTGTATCATCGAGTCAATTATTATAACTTCAATTTTTGGAAATTATACCATCTATAGGAAGAATTCCCAGTCAGCAAACGTAAAGAGTATTAATTTAAGAAAAATGCAAATGAAATAGAATGAATAGAAGAACGATGTATTATTGTAAAAATTGTAATATGCATGCCAAATTTCAAGCTTTATCATACGAAGAAATTTTATTGAATTTTTGAAAAAAAATATCTTTATATCTCTTATTGATGTTGAATAAAAACAGCATTGTTTACAGAAAAAATAACACATTACAGAAGGCATAATATACAATAGAGTGCATATTTGTTCTCTGTCCAAAAGTTACTTATATTTCTTAAATGCCTGTATTGAAACTTTTCTATGTAGCTGGGGTGTGTGAAGAAAGCCAATTATAAGATAAAATAATATAAGTTTATGAACATTTTTAAGTTTTTAAGAAAACGTCAATTTTAAAGAAAAATGTGGTGCGTTTTTCTCATGGATTTATAGTTTTATAAATATTCAGCAAAACCATAACAAAATTCGGGGAATTTCAAACATAATTTCTCCAAAAAATGCAACAAGTAATAAGTGTCTTAAAAATATAATCTTATGTAAATATTTAATCATACAATCTAAAACACCAAATGCAACTGAGCATTCTGAATAGGAAATCAATTTCAACCTTTCCGAAAACTTGATACATAAAATTCGACCAATACAATTTAATTTAATTAAATTCTTACACTAAACAGAAATGAACCACAACCGTACACAATAGAGCTTTGAGGAATCTCAACATAAATTTGTGCTAAGGCTTTGTCTGAGTCTCAAGTGAAATCTCAACCTAAAGCTTATTTGGTCTATCTCAGAAGAATTATTGGTTATTGAACAACAGTATTTTATTCAGAACATGACGGAAAAGATGCAATTGGTTGCGGTATGTGGAATCAGTTGATTTATCTACAGAATAGATTTCATCAGACTTAAGAAATGCCGTTTCTAAAAGTAATATATCAGATTGTGTAGTAGGTGAGATATGCGAGGAATTCTGGAAATAATAAGCATTGGAATAGTTCGTAGTTTCTCTTTATCTTCCTCATATAAATTTCTCTCATTCATATAAATTGCACAGAAATTTCATCTTGGATCTTACAATATATTCATATATACAATGGAACAAAGTTTCATTTTTAATGACATACTTTTCTTTTGTTTATGTTTCTAAAATATATGAATAATGAATACAAATGGTTCTTAAAAACCTTATTTCACTAGAATTTAAAATAAAAAAGAAACACTTTTAACACTTTTGATACATTGTGTGTGGGCTTTTAGTACCTATATGAAATCCTGAATAATACTTGCTTTTTCAAATTCCTTATATTTTAGCTAAGTTTTCAAACTTAAATTTTATATATGATCTGTTATTAATAATATACAAACTTGACATTTTCTAGAAAAATATTTTTATTATTTAAATGCATCCAATTATACAAAAGATTACAACTCGTTCTTTTAATATATATACAATACAAATTCTCTATTTACAGTTCATTACAAGAGATCTTTTTATTAGTAAGAGCTATGTTTATCTTTTTAACTAAATTTGATTAAATTTTGTAAGCATACGTTAATTTTAACACTAAAAGTTTTTCTGCATTTTTGTAACCGAAGTAATTCAACATATGTATATTTATGTATCAAGTTCTTTTCTTGGCATTTAATCTACAACACTGTTTCAAATGCTCATGGTTTAAAATTAGTAGAATGGATCTAAGGATAGTAATCTTGATCTATTTATATAAAAACTTTTTTTTTAATAAAGTATGTTTAATGACTGTATTTTAGATGCTAATCCGGTTTCATGAATATTTGCATAACATTCGCAAGACAGTAATTATTCAGAATCAAATTCAAAATTATGTGGAGCTACAATAATAGTGAAATAATGCTACAGTCATCTCAAAATGACTCTATACTATGTGGTTTTAGATTTTTGTTTCAAAATTTTAGAGATGAAAATTTATCAACCGATTAAAGCTCTGGGATTCTTATTAGGTATTAACTCAAAAGCCGAAATTATTTTTAGGATCTGTATAATAAAACTTAATATTTTACTTATGCATTTATAATCCTTCCAACGAAAGCTTTTGATTGTCAACGTATGTTATAGGGCTTATAATGTTAAATTAAGCACTCCTAGATATTTTATTACAGCAGACTTATAATATATATATATATATATATATATATATAGCTAAAATATTTGAAAATAGCACCAGTATGAATTAATTCAAACCTAAGAATATGATTTACAATAATCCCTTATAAAAACTGTCTCCTTAATTTGACAGTGCAATGTTATTATGCATTGGGAAAGCAACAGGAGAATAAATTGAATTTAAAAATTTAATATATTTCACGTGTTCCTTTATTGTTTTGTTCATTTTACTAAGATCAAAAACCTTTAAGTAATTTTTTGTACACAGTATTTAAGATTTGCAGATTAATTTTTTTAAAAAAATCCGCATCTATATTATAATATGTGATGCATAAGACGTTTTGTTTTTGCCTTAACGAACAAAGTAAATTGTATTTATGTATAATTTTGTTTATCACAACTAGAGAATAACATTTTAGGCATCAATTATCAAAGGATATTAGAAGCGGAGTTTTAAATAAAATTTTTGTCCAGAAATACTTTAAATACTTTTGTTTAAAATTTATAATCATCTTCCTGATACAAAACGATTTCAAATTATTTGTAACTGCATTTATTTCAACTTATGTATTATATTAAATATGTAAATATGTTGATTATATTCGTATTGAGAAATGGCCAAACATACTTTATTTTCCTATTCGTTGATAATCTTAGAAAACATTGCTGTATTAAACATTGATTTAATACAAAACATCGTGCTTTTTTCTTAAAATTCCACAGTTTCGATTTTTCCTCTAGTTTGTAAGGAATCACATATATGTAATCAAAATATAGCGTTAAATTCATTCTAATACTTTCTTTTGGTTCACTGACTCTAAGGAGCATTTCTTTTAAAATTAACAAGAAAGAACTATTCATCCAAAAGAATAGAAATTCTCATCACTAGTCGTGAGAGTCTAGTTTCAATGTTCTAGATTTCAAGGTGAGCAATGTTTCCGCCCATTCGGGGACTCCATTACTGATGCCACCAATCATGTAGCTGCGGGGAAAAGGGAGGTAATTCAAGGTAAATACGTCATGGCTAAGAGTCCTCACGTTGAGATGGTGTGGAAGTTAGGAGAGTGGTAGTGACCACCCACATGTTGACCTCGTCACTTAATCGTGGCTCAATTACGAGGTTTATTCAAAATAGCCCTCCTGTTGCTTCGAAGAGGAATGTCAATGAAAATAAATCAATCTTTCACATCTGATTTGAGTTAGTTAATGAAAAGAGTACTTCATTATTCTATAAGAATTAGGTAAAGATGAATCTTGAAAAAAAAAATTTTCTTTTGCAATACTTCATAAATTCCCCAATCAAGCAGCTGCTGCATAAAAATAAGGTGAAACTGATGCAGGTATGCTTAAAGTCTTTGATGACAGGTCTTTTATGGAATAAATTAAGTTTAGAGAGAGAGAGAGCTCTTACCAAATTAAATATTAACAGAATCAGCCAGAAGGATAAAAGAGTAGGGTAAATAGAGGTACTTCAAGCTTGTTAAGAGCCTCATCTAAAATAGATCTATTAAGCACTGCCTACAAGATTCTAGACAGAGCAATGCTAGCAAGTCGATTAAGAGTATTAATAATTTACATGATGTCCTGCAAAGTGCTTCCTTTGTTTGCCAAAACGAGAATCTAATGAAATGAATTCGGTTGTCGGTGAGTTGGTCAAATGGATCAAGGTAAGGATTCGCCACTGTCCAGCAATTTCCCCTGCAGCTCACTTAATCTCTTTATAACAGCGTCGAACACTCGCCATGCTCTAGGAGTCCTAAGAGCACCTCGGCAATTGATAATAAAGGGGTAAAATCAAGTTTCATATACCTTGAAAGCTGCTAAAAGGATCCATTTGACTGAGAAGGAGAAATCGTGTATATTAATGAAGGGAGTGAACTGTTCCTATTCAGAGTAATATTATACGATATATCTTATATTATAGACACACATACAAAATATAAGGTAATACTAACAGAAAATATTAGAAGTATTTTTCAAATCATACAATTAATTAATACGCTTAAATTCATGTAGCATTTTGCATCTAAATTTGCTAATTTATTAAAATTTTAGATTAATTGTTCAATTAAAAATCTGTTATTAGGTTACTGCACTCAAATTATCTTTGCGTACTTAGATTAATGTTAATAGTTTATAGTTTGTTTTCACATTTTGACTTCTTAAAAAATTTCTATTTATTGTATATTATTAAGCTGAGATGTAAAAGTTATTGTTATAATTTAGGAAGAAATTTACAAGCGTTTTATTTGATCAATTACATAATTATATAAGTGAATTAAATCCAGTTATAAATTTTGCAATTTTATATATTCGTAATCTTACAATTAATTGAGGTTCCAAATATAGTTTTTATAAAAGGATTTGTAATAAGAGGTGAATCACAAAATTTAAAATATAATTAGTTACGATAAAATTTAGTTAAGATTTACGTCTAAATTGTTTGATTGGCTTGATATATGTGTTATAGAAGAAAATAACATTTAACAATTAGTTTAGAGTTTAATACTAAATTATGCTAAATAATTTTTCATATATAGTTAAATAATTTCAGATGTATATCTTTTCGTTTAAACAAAGTTTTCTAAAAAAGAATTAGCAAAGGTTTACTTTAATATTTTTTTTTTTTTTTTTTTTTTTTTTTTTTTGTATAATTCTGCCTCCATTCGATCCCTATTAATGGCTGAATACTGTTTAATTTTTGAATGTACGATGGAAATTCAAATGTCGAAATTTAATTATTTTTTAAATGTATACCTTTACATCTTTATATTAAAAAAAGAAAAACTTAATTTTAACATTTTTCTTCAAACAATTTAATTGAACAATAAATGTTTGATGTACTGTGACAGAGATTATTTACTATTATTGTTATGTAAATCTCTATTATTGTTAAGTGTTCAAAATTCTTCATTACCTACATACTTCATTAATGTACTAAAATAATTAATAGTTACGAGGGAACGATTTCAATTTTTTCTTTGTAATAGCAAAATAAATAAAAAATTACAATCAATGAAAGCATCATGTGTTTTAAAATATTTGTAAAAATTAAGTTGTAGGAAAAGAAAAACCTTTTCCCTAATATTACTTGTTCAGTGTAAAATGACGCAATTTTTGCTCTGTCAAGAACGTTTGCGTATATGTTTATATCAAATAAATTATGACCGTTTTCAACTAAAAATTGGAAATTTGCTTAGACATCAAACGGTAATAGTTTAAAAATTTAGTTAGATGTTTATATGAACACAGTTTCCATGAATAATTAAGAAACTGATTAAAACGGGAATTATGCATACGTAGTTTAATTAAGTGAAATTTTAATTTTCTGTAAGTAATTACTGTGTCAAAAAGTAGAATATTCCAAGTGACAGTAATTTTGTAAAAATTCTCATGAATAGTTGCATTGATCGATTTTCTTACTGTTTTGATTTACAATATTTAAATCATTGTGTCTCCGTAGTATTCAATAAATTATTTGCATATCTTGCGAACATTTTAGCAAGCACCATTTTGTGTGACTAATAGTTAATGAAATATTTTTTTAAGAAATCAAAGTATTTGCAAATAAAGAATTCCTTTACCAACTGTGATTAAATAATTGAATTCTTCATAGATATTAATTTGAATTTTTGCCAAAGCAAGGCAAAAATAATCCTTGTAATTTATGACTTTCTTTTGTAAACACCATATTTCTCAGACAGTTTGTCTGAAAAACATTTAGTAGATTCTAAATTTATCTGAGGTAAAACAACAAAAACTCTCTGATAAGTGTTTTTGATTCATAGACGAAAGAAAAATGCCAAGCGAAAAATAATGTTTAATATCCTCTCTTAAATGAAAGAAAATCAGTCAAAAACCAAATTCTATTTAATTGTGTGGTGTTCGTATAGTATGGTCATTAACATGTTTACGGAATGCTATCTAAAAATAGAATGATAAAGTGAATACAGTTTATGAGGATTTATATTTTTATTTATTCATTAATATATTCATATATACATACAAGCATGCATATACATATATATGCATGCTTGTTTGCATGTTTGTATTTTGCATTAGATTGATAACTATAATAATTTTCTGGATTTATTTTTAGTTTAAAGATTCAAGGATATCATTTTATATACAGTATATTAATATGAATAATTTGAAAAATTACAAATATTAAAGAGAAAATAAATGATCTTAATTAAAACAATGTAAATTTAAGTTTAAAATATTAAATTATTTTTGTTGTTAATATTTGTTCTTCGTTCTTTTGCTTTGGATTAGACATAAGATTTTAAACTTGGAACCCATTTATTTAGAAATTCTATGTATATCCTTGGATATCTTAATATCCCTGGAAATCTCATTAGCAATATATATAAAACTTGCAGCTTAAAGTTACGTCATAAATTTCCTGAAAATGATATTGAAAATTGCATTATATCATTTTAGCTGTAACGCTTTGATTCTGCCCATTTTTCATATATTTGTATAATCATTTAATCAATGTGATGTGGGAACTTTGAATTTGTTTTTGTTTTTGTGAAAAAACAATTTAAGTCCCATCAATTGTTCAAATGTAAGCAGATGAAAATTAAAAAAAAAAAAAAAACTATTCATAATAGTATTTATTGCAGAATGTTAAGCAAATGCTCTTTTAATTCGTTTGCATTAATACACGAATTGTTAGAAAATATACACAGTTGCTTTTATCATATACCAATAAAATGGTAAAATATTTTGTAATTTAGAAAAATATTGAATACATGATTAATGAATCTTTTATCAAAGTAGTATTCTGAGTGTCACGCAGCTTTTAGAAAAACTTGAAATAGCTGAAAGAAGCAATGGGAAAAAGTACGAGACTGCTTAGAAGGATTGCGACGAAATTGATGAAATGGTAAATACTCACACTTTGAAAAAATAATGCTTCAAACTTCAACTAAGGTTTTTTAAGAATATTGGCTGGTATTAGAATTTTAGTATGTCGAAGACACATCCGATTCTTTAAAGATCAAATTACTATCAGAACCTAATTATTTCGGTATCGAATATATATTAGAATTAATTCCAATAACAGTTCTATATCATTATGGATAGCAAACAAGCACGAATACGAATATCTTTCTCGAATACTCTGAATTCTCTGCGTACTGATTGCTATTCAGAAGTAACTTCACTTTTAGAAAACTAAAGAGCATCTAAAACTTTTAAAAGGAAGAGGAATTCTTTTGATAGTTGGTACCCTGAAATAATATTCATTGTTAATTTTTTTCTGTCTTTAATTATGACTGAAAAATATAATTAATTGCAATTAAAAAGTTTGAGAATTCTCTTGTCATATATAACGGAGCTCACCAACTAAATTTTTGTCAACTAAATTTTGGGGACATTAATATGATGTTGTTTGATCTCTTCCAAAAAAGGAAGCTTGAATTATGCAAATAAGTGTAGTGAAATGATTGATAGCATCTATAACGAGCTGCGCGTTTAATATTGGAGTTAGTGGCAGAGAGAGAGAGAGTAGACGTAATCAATGAAAATAGAATTGCTCGCGAGAGTAAATGAATATAGGATCGAGTTTAGTGAAGATATGCATGCGATTAATGCATAAAACCTAATTTCAATTTCTACTACGGACTTGGACCCTATTCATCCACAACAGTTAAGTAATATTTATAGTATTAATCTTTAATTTATATTGTGTGTAGAGACCTTATCTACATATGCAATAATTTAGATAAATTTTGAATAATTTGTTTGCCTCTGTGGCGTCGAGTAATCCATTAACTCTGTCGACCGTGCATGCGAGTCCGTGACTGCAGAGGAGCAAACTTTCTAAGAGTGGAAGATCAGGTGTAAAGAAGTGAATTAACGTTCTTCTGTTTCAGATATACAAACAGCAGCTTTAACCTTAACCTGCACCACGTAATATGCCGACTGATAGTTTAAGCCAGGGGTCTCCAAACTTTCCAGCCTTAGGGCCATATTGATTACTCCAGTAAATTCCAAGGGCCAAAACCATATTATCATTCATTGTTGCCGGTGGTAAAAAGTTGAATCAGTCCACTAGTGGTGTAAAATATGACTACTTTTTTGCCAGATGCCTCTAGCGACGAGAACGCTTTAATTTTATGCCTCTAGCGACGGGGACGATACTCATTTAATTTCTGCCAGATGCCTCTAGCGACGGGGAAGCTGATGTATTTTCCGTATCGTATGGGTATCCGTTATAATGGGGTACCCGCATCGTATCGCCATAGTAATCATTGATTACAAAAGTAATGAAATACACAAGTAATCATTGATTACTTTTTTCTTCAGTAATCGTTACTTCGGTTCCTAACGAGTAACGAGTACTCAAGTAACGAATGAGTATTTTTTTTACATGAAAAAAAAAGTCCGAAAAAGTACGCCACGTTTAAAAAAGGCTGCAAATCGGACTAAAGTCCGCAAAACGGCAACACTGCATATTATTAATTTTCCTGTCATTATCTGTAATTTCTAGATTAGTCGTAGAGTACGAGCGAGCCATGAGGAGTAACGTGACAGGACATCTGGTGGACACAAGCGGAAATAGGTAGTACCTTCTATCGCTAACAGATGGCGCTAATAGCACTTACAGAATAATCTCGTTGGTTCGAGAAAGTTCTGGTGTCTTCCACTCACTTCTAGATGGCAGTAAGTGGAATATATAAGAAGGCTAGTGGCGCAACCACAAGTCAGTTCCTATGACACTGCTGTGAAATAAAATAGTGCGTACCTCCTTAAAACGTATTTGTGCGTGTTTAAGTTTAAGACATCTTTGTAACAATATTTTGATTTGAATTGTTGCTTTTGTGTGTGATTTAGTAGAATGGAAAAGAAGCGAAAAATTGATAGTGAATGCAGAAAATTCAAAGATCAGTGGAACATTCAGTATTTCGTAATTGAGTCCAGTAACAAGGCGCTATGTTTGATTTGCAATGAAAGCATAGCCGTTCTCAAAGAATATAACATTAAACGTCATTATGAAGCAAAACATTTTCAAAATTACTCAAAATATACAGGAAGTTTGCGGACAGAAAAATTCGAAGCTATGAAGCTCGGATTGAAATCGCAGCAATCTTTATTTACAAAACTCAAAACTGAACAAGAGGCTGCAACTCATGCCAGCTTTCGTGTGGCTCTTGAAATTGCAAAACGTGGAAAACCATTCACCGATGGAGAAATGGTCAAAGAATGCATAATCGCAGTAGCCGAAGAAATGTGCCCTGAAAAGGTAAATTTATTAAAAACTGTCAGTATGTCAGCAAACACTGTGGCTCGAAGGGTAGAAGACATCGCTGAAAATATATCCTCTCAACTGTTCAACAAAAATGGACATGTTGAGTGGTTTTCTTTGGCCTTGGATGAGTCAACGGATGTGTCAGATACTGCTCAGGTGTTGATTTATATTCGAGGAGTAGATAAAAGCTATGAAGTGCATGAAGAACTTCTTGATATGTATAGTATTCATGGCACAACTACTGGTTCAGATATTTTTAAAGGAGTTGAAATGGCCATTAACCAAAAGAACCTTCGATGGAAAAACTTGAAATGTATTACAACTGATGGAAGCAAAAACATGAGTGGGAAAGATAAAGGAGTGGTCGCTCTTGTGTCAAAGGCTGTAGAAAATGACGGTGGTTCAAAACCAATAGTCTTACATTGTATCATTCATCAACAGTCTTTGTGCGGAAAATGTTTGGATATGTCTGAAGTTCTGAAACCAGTCATATCAACTGTTAATTTTATCAGATCTTTTGGGCTGAATCACCGACAATTCGTGCAATTTATTGAAGAGATTGGAGAAAATGACTTACCTTATCATACTGCCGTACGTTGGCTTAGTTGTGGGAAAGTCCTTCAGCGCTTTTTTGAACTTCGAGCAGTGATCGAAATTTTTTTGAATGAAAAGCTTCGCCCTCTTACTGAATTGCAAAACAACGCATGGCTGTGGAAGTTAGCATTCTATGTTGATTTGACAAAACATGTGAACGAACTGAATTTGAGATTGCAAGGAGAAAACCAGCATCTTCCTGATTTATACACTAATATCAAATCATTCCGGAAGAAATTGATACTGTTTCAATCACAACTACGAAGTAAATGTTTTTCACATTTTAAAACATGTGAAATATTCAGCCACACCACTGAGACCGAGTTTCCTATCGATTTTGCAATCGAAACTTTGAGTGCTTTGAAAATAAATTTTGATACTCGTTTCTCGGACTTTGATGCCATTGCGAATCAAATTAAGATTTTTCAGAATCCTTTTGATACTGACATTGAAACCCTAGCCCCGGAACTTCAAATGGAAATGATTGATCTACAGTGCAGTGATATAATTAAGAACAAATATCAAAACTTATCTTTGTTGGAATTTTATAAGTGTCTTCCACTGACACAATTTGATAATTTGCATAAATTTGCTCGTGGGCTGTTTTCTGTTTTTGGTACTACTTATTTGTGTGAGAAGACCTTTTCCAAAATGAAGTACACAAAAAATGTTTACAGATCTAAATTAACTGATGAGCATCTTAAATCTCTTTTAATAATTGGTACAAGTAAAATTAGTCCACAACTACAAACTATTGTCAGTGGAAAATCTCAATTACATAAATCTCATTAGTATTTCATATGTCATTATGCTTGTTATAAGTTATTTTTTCATTTAAAATGTATAAAATGTTAGTTGGATTCATTTCAATAATTTGTTAGTTAGTATATAGTAACCTACAACAATGTTATGAGTAGTTAGCCCATGACCATATCAATGTAGATGTCATATTAATAATTATTCAACATAAAAATAGATTACTTCAGTAAACTAAATTTAATTTGCTATAAAAAATAAATATGTTCTCTAGAAGGAGTTTTCTTTCAAGTATGCTAGCTCTCCGCGGGCCGGACAAAATCTGTCCGCGGGCCGGATGTGGCCCTCGGGCCGTAGTTTGGAGACTCCTGGTTTAAGCAACCAGATCATCAGCTGTATTTTGATAATTTATTTTCATTTACATAATTTTGTTAACAAATTGCTGTTGTTATCAACAAAAAAAAAATTACCGGCTTATAATTTAAAACTTTCTCATATAGTTCAGTTTGGTAATAATCCATATTGGTGATCCAGGACAGCGAACCCATTTATATTGTCCCTAGCACAGCTTATCGCAAAAATTACTGTAACATTGTATCTTCAGGAGCGTAACTTCTATAAATAGGTGCGGCATCATCATCCTGAGGGACTTTTTCTTTCTCATGAAATATACAGTCTTTGATAAACTCCAACATCATTATCAGAATCATATTCTTTAGTATTGTGCTAGGTGATCAAACACAACCGTTTTCGTTCCTCTACACAGAACATCAAATTATTCAGTAGCATCGTTCTGGAAGCTCACAAGCAACTTTTATCGTCTTCAATGTAGCCACTATTTCCCTCTCACTTTGTACTCGACTCACCAATTTCTGCATTCATTGCCTTTAGTACACCTACCCGGGTGAGAGTTGTACCGTTGAGGTGTGACTGTTAGATTCTTCTGCCAGGCCATACTCAACCCTCGGTTTCGAGGAGGCATACTGCGGCGTCGTATGATCTTTTTACATTGATCACCATGAGCCAGCAGTTGTAAAGATGGGAAACGAACGAGTGTGAACGAAAAAGTGTAAGGAAGGGAATTCAAGTCCTTCGGCTTTAGATATATAAAGAGAAGCTTTAACCACGACCTACACCACTTTCTGATACCAATTTCTTCCTTGCTCTTATAGCTGACAAATCATCAGCTGTATTTTGTTAATTTATTTTTTACATGTTGTTTTGCTAATAAATTAATGTTGTAAATTGAGTTTCTAGGAAGACGAGCTTTATACCTTTCTGATACTGTCAGTTTGATAACTTTCTGTACCTCCGCTATCTTATTTTATATTTATTGGATTATTAATTACTGAACACATTTAAATATTGATTTGTATTGAAGCGATCCAGTGAAGGAAATAATATCGTTATCACGTTACAAGAAGCGTTTAATGTGTATCAATATGACCTCATCATTGGTATAGATTGCATTAGTTTTATTAACGTTGCACAAGAAACACCACTGGGGCTACTGGCAACGGACCACATAATTTTGAGACGTGATCAAGTGACGAAGACAACACATAAGCTGGCAATTCCCTCTCCTAACTTCCACATCAGGCCATCGGGAGGACTTTGAACCTCGACAGATTTAACGTGCATCAGCCCCTACTACACGGTGGGTCTTTAGTAGCATCAAGGCTCGAACCCACTACTCAACGAAAACTGCCGGCCGTGAGTTCGAGCAGATGACCACTGAGTTTCCACAGCTTCATAAACATAGACATCCTGTATTTTGTAGTACTGTTCACATTTATGCGAGACACTGCACAACTTTGTAAATTTTTTTTACAAAAATTCAAGTGAATTTTTTTGTATTCCCCCTTAACTTTTTTTGTATAATTGAGTTTTAAATTTAGAAAGTTTGTTTGAATTGAAAATGTGCCCCGAATATATATATATAACACATCAATCAATAACTCCCGAGTCTAACATTGAAAACAACATTTTTTTTTTTATTCATCAACATAACACCTTTTGTTAATCACCTTTAGGGTGATACAATCGTTCCAACGCTTTTCCAAATCTTCCCCCCCCCCGTTTTTTTATTTTTTTTTTTTTTTTTTTTTCGCAAGACATCTTTTTTGTTGCGAATAAATAGCGATAAACAGCTTTCTGAATCATCGACTCGTTGCTGTTTTTGTTCCATCGAAAGCAATCGCGGCACCCACTTGGAAAAAACCTTTTTCACTTCACTTCAAAAAACCTTTTTCCTGGTCCGATCGACTTAAAATTTTGACACGTTTCAAGCAAAGGTTCGTACTCTAGAAAGACCTGGTTACTGGTTTACTACGAGCGCCATCTCTGGGTTAGTCTCGGGAGTTATTGATCAATGTGTTATATATATATATATATAACTTAACGATCCATGGTCGCGAAATCATGGCCGGTGTTGTTTCGTCCTGTTGTGGGATCGAGTCGTTATGCCGCTAAAGACCCATCGTATAATGTTGCTGATAAACATTAAGGCTGTTTAAGCTCCAATTCCTATCATTGTTCTGGTGTGGAACTGTGGAGAGGGAGAGGCCATCTTAGGTTTCCCTTGACCGAAATTTAAAATTAGAGATCCGTTGTCAAAAATCCACGTGTTTCATCACAGTGCGACGTTTATAAATAATCACTAAATGATACTGAATGCCGCATCAGCAGTAAACGATCATTTTGATTACAGAATTCTTAGTTTATATGTTATTTATTAGTATTTCTTAATGGAAGCATCATTTTTGAATAATCATGCATGAAGAGAAAATTGTATAATCGTCGGTACGAATTAGCGAAATATGTAGTTCTAGGCTGTGCTACATATTGTTCAACTTCTGGGTGTCTACTTTTTCCGATTCCGTGTAGGGAGATATAGTTATTGACCTTGAAATGCCAGTGACATTTCGAACTCTAATCCATTTGGTCAGCAGAAAGGTGACCGGTCGTTTTTTGCTGCGCTTTTACCACCTTGAAGAAAAAAGAGGCATCACCCTCGAATCTAGTTATTAAGATGTATAGATTTCTGTCGTTGGTGTTGAAGAAAGTCGCTTCAGGGTTTACTGCTTTCTTCATTCTCTATTTTTGACTCTTCTTCCGACAGCCAACATTTACCTTTCCCGTTACTTCAAACGTCTAAATTGCTGTTTACCCAGTTTTTTTTTACATTACAACCAGTTTTAGCTCTTGCATAGTAAACTTCAACTTTACTTCCCTCATTCACTACGATATCACAAGTGTGGTAATAGTATACAATCAATTAATCTCAATGGAAGGGACTGCGAGATAAATATGGAAACTTTTTAATTTTTGAACTTTCCACTCCAAATTTTATTACTAGATCAAAATATGTGTGTGTCTTATCCTCAATTATATTGCAAATGCACGTAACTTCGCTTCTAAAAAAATAAAAATATTACACATTGGCGACAAAATTTGTTTTCTCAATACCCACTGAGACTCTAAATTCATAGTCAAATAAATGCATTCTTAGTATCCGTAGAAACAAAGCACCTTAAATAAAAAAAATATTTAAATGAAGTTAACTGCGTACACATATACGATCCTTATTATCGATGGTAAGTTGTTTAACGTCGACAACATTTTTGTTCATGTTACTTGCCATCGATTTCAATTAACTTCGCTTCGGTAGCACTGATTTAACAAAGACTGAAATGGTAGCGAGTTAATAGAAGCAAGGCATTTGAAACGGTATTCTCTAACAAGAGAAAAGTTTTGGAGAAATTCTCAAGATAATTTTGCGGTTCTGTCGCTTTGCGATTTATTGGACAACAAGCGGAAATCAAATTAAGTACGTGGGATTTATTTTCAGATTCGGATGCTCCCGATTTCTTTAAATGTAAAGAAATTGGGAAAAAATAGTCATTATTTCTTTGAGAATTTCGAATGGTATATTAAAATTATAGCCACACATTTGAAATTGTATATATATATATATAGTGTATTTAAAAACATATTCAATTATAATCATTTCCATTATATTATTAAATATGAATGAAAAAAAAATTATTTAAAAATTTAATTTTTAATTTATGTTTAGTTCAGTTCATTGTTGGACAATGATAAATATGAAACCTCATTTTCTTAAATATTCCATATCAAGATTTATATGTATAATTTAGTGTTAATAAATTTTGCTATTTCACTGGTATCATATTCGTAAAGAATGTAAATAGAAACAAGTGACAATCTACAAAGCAAATTTACTTTACTAACCTATATTAAGTAATGATAAGCATAAAAAAACAGTAATATTACTTCTGCTTCGATCAATGTTATAAAAATTGAAAAACGAATCGGAAAAAAATCTTGAAAATTTGAAGTTGATGGAAAAAATTATGAAACTTTTGATCAAAATTTATCTTTCAATGTTGGAATCATTTCTAAAATTACCGAAGGCTAGTCACCTAAATTTCTCTCCCGACTAAAATCTAATTCCAACCAATAGCAACTCTTTAATATTTTGTTTTTATATCTTAAATAATTTTCTTTAATGAATATTTTAATGAATTGCATTTAACTTATTTTGGACTAAAATGCAATATCTGAGCTGCAGATGAGATTACAAACAGATGCCTTTCTGATGTACCAACATTTTCATTTCATGATTGTTATGTTAATTGAACAAAATTTTGACTTTCCCCCTCAAAATCTAAACTATTTCATCTATGACTATTTTATCTATTTGAATAGAATAAAGTGGTTTGGAAAGAGAGAAAAAAAATGTTTTTCTATATTTCACTATATTTTTAAAAATACTTTAATACTATTTTATGGATTCATTCTTAGAATTTCCACCTTAAAATTAATTAAAAAAAATCTAAAAATCGGAGAAAATATCTGCAGAAGCCTTCATTATTTTTTCCACTTTTGGATCTTCATTACAATCAAATAAAAAAATTAGAATAGATTTTAGGATAAAAGAGAAATTACATACGCTTGAGATTACGTTCATTAAATCAAAATGGCTGGTAGGTGAAAGTATAAAATAATTTTTCTAAAGTATTAATATATAAGCAATTTATACAGAAATCATTTAAAAGTATTTTTTTGGTTACAGATGATATCTATACATACATAATTATTCATGAACTTTATTCTACATGAATTTCTTTAATTTTCAATATATACAGGAAAATTTTATTTTCTGGTTAAATTTACCCTAATACTCTAGAACGTAAAGATATTTACGTAATTTTTATTAATGTCTTAAAATATTTTATTAATATACCATTCAATTTCTTCGTACATACAAGGCTCCGAACATGGAATGAGTTTAAAGATAAAAAATTTTATTGTTGAATGAGAGACTAGAACATCGAAAGGAGAGAAAATATTAAAAGAATGTCATCAACTGAAGCCTAAACTTCTGACTTAATTCCTTTCGCAAACATTAAAAAATAATGGCAAACTCCTGCATCAAAACATAAAGTATGAAAATATTTCGAAAACTTTCCTTCATTCATTTCTCTTGAGCTTTTAAGATGTAAAACGTCTAAATTTTATATTATTTATCAACCATAATTATGTGGTTTTTAAAAACAATTTTTGCGAGTGTTATCATATTATTAGATCTACATGAATATGTCAATAAAATAACTATTTACTTGTAAAATTACTTGATTTTATAAGTCTTAATGTATTTAAATACTTTAATTTAATTTAAGCGTACAAGTTAAGATAAAATTTCTCTGATTTTAGATTAAAGATTTTTCTGATTTAGATTTTAAAAAAAATTCCTTGTTGACGAAAATGCGGTATGCATTTTTTATCAACACAACTATTACCTTGAACTGTGTATCAGTTTCACACAAATATTTTCGTTAATTTTTCATCCACTTTCCGATAGGCTAGAACCTTGAAATTTCGTACACAGGTTCAGATTGGATGACAATACAATTTTCGATTATAAAACTACAAACAAAAAAATGCATAATTAAGTAATTAAAATTAATTTTCCATTTTATACAAATATTCACCATTTTCTTTGCAAACATTACAGAAAAAATAATAATTATCCTTGCTCATAAAAGTTTATCAAGAAATTAATGTTTAAAATTGCACACCAATCTTAATAATTTTAATCTTTTCTCGTGTTACTTTTTACATTTTATAGAAAAAACTAATGAAAATTTTAAAAATGCTAACAAAAAATAATAATAATGCAATAAATTAGCACGTAAAGCATATTGGTGACTTGTCGACGAGTCAATCTTTTAAAACGTGCTCATATCAATTAGTCTTTTTCAACATAACGGATATATGGAAAGTTGCGTGAAGTGATTCTCTACTATCCCTTTCGAAAGGAAAATATATAGAATATCACGAAAACGACATTAATAAAATTTTGTAACTTTTTAAGGGGTCTCAGGACTCTTAACACTTGTCCGTGTATCGAAAAAAATATCATTTTTCAAAACAATATAATTTACCAAAGAAACAAAGCAGAATATTGAAACTTTTACCAAATAATATTAATATTTATTTACATTTGTTCGCATATTTTCATAAGATTTAAAGGAATTCGTAAAAAGTTATAATAAAAAATATATTGGAATTTTTTTTCAAAATTAAGAAAATCTATATTTTGCTGCGCGCATGATTCTGAAATATATTATTGATTAAAATTTACAAAACTGATGTTACCTTATAAAGAAAAGTTTACTTTCAAAGTTATACAAACTTTTAAAGACATTTAGAGGAAAATAAAACTTTTTTAATACAATTTTTAAAAAAAATATGAAATTTTAAGAAAAAATCCAATTAAAATTCCCATAAAAGATTTTCTGTCAATAATTTGTTTAAAATTTGATGTATAAGTCATAAAAAAACCTATTTTGAACATGTACATAAAATTTCATATTGATATCTTAAATAGTATCCGAGAAACCCTGCGCGCAAGTTAAAAATTTTTGTTCTGAGAAAAATGAAGTTAAAGTTGAAAAATAACAATAAAAGAATACAAATAAAAGCTCAGTTTTTTCTCGATAACTCTGGGAATTTTCAAAGTATCGTTATAATTTTGGTACCAAAATGTTCAGAACAAAAGAGGCTCTTACATATATGTTTTTCAAAAAATCAAAAATTTTGAGTTTTAAGGGTCCTGAGACCCAGCACTCCTACTTAGAGTTTAATATAGTTAAACTAAATAATTATATAAGAAATCTAAAAGGTAGTACATGAGGCATTGATATTATTATTGAGATTCGAATAGGAAATTTAGTCTCTAATCACATTTTCAAAGAACAATAGTGGAATCACGCATATTTCTAAGATCCTACTTTTTTGAGTACAAAAAAAGAAAAAAAAAAGCCTGTTGATAATTGATTCGTTCCGTTGAAAAAAAAGAAAATGCCAATATGAATTTAGATTTGCGTTCATGTCAATGGGCCTCCGCAGCTTTGTGATTATAGTCTCTAACTTCAGGGTCCACGAATTACAAATTGAGTCTTAGCTTTCAATTTTGTTTTTGGTAAAGATCCTCAGGGTTCTTATGCATCAAATTAATGGCCGCGGTAACCTCGACACATGGTGACTCATGTCCTCTGCTGTTTTCGTCGAGTCGTGGGTCTATGAAATGATGACACTAATGTTTCGCTATTTTGCGGGATTGATGCAAGTTAAATATGGTCGATATCCCGTTGAAAGGGGTTGCAAGTTTGGAGTAGGAGGTGATAGCTGAGGTGTCATCCTCGTCACTCGATCGAAGTTCAAAGTGATGATGTCCGCTTCCAATGCCAATAGCCTTCGTGTTGCTCCTCATAGTGACATTAATAAATATCCCAATCAACGTTACATGTCAAATTAACTTGGACATAAAATTCGTCACATGATGTGGGAGTTAAAAATGTGAAGTTTTGTGTCATCCTCGCCACTTGAACTGAATATAAATTAGATTTATTTTTGCTTGTTTACCAATGTCACTCTTAAATGCAACAAGAAAACTATTAGTTCATATTTTTCTACCACGGTCATGTGACGAGGAAGACACCTGTTAAAACCTTGTGACACAATGACTTCGCTTCTATGAAGGTTTTGAGCCATCACAACTCAATAAAATTTCGCTCATCAAGAAGTCAGTAAGAAAATTCCAACTAATTTTTATTGAACCCTCAAAATGATCCGAAAAAAATTATTACGAATGCGGAAGCAAACCCTTCAAGTGCAATCTTAACGAAAGATTATCAGATTTATTAAAATTTCTGAGTATTTTCAAAGATGGGTCCTAGTCGGAAACGAATCCAAATTTATTTTCAGTTATCGTTAAATATCCTGAAAGTAACCGTGAAAGCAAAATTGTTGTTTCTTTTCCTTTCAAAAACTTCGTTACTAATTAACCATTTTTATCTCTCTATCTGATTACCTATATCTATTACATTTCAACGCAGTAATGTAGTTATAAATAAGATTCAGTTCATTCATAATAGGAGATTCTCAAATCAAATAATGCCGCTTAGAGTCCCAAAAGGCTGACTGAAAGGAAATGCGCGACCAGAACAACGTTAAGCCCACTCCACACCACACTTAAGAGAGGGCATGGAACCTGTATCAGCCCAAGTCAAGGGTCTTGTGACATCAGAATTTGAAACCATGATTCGATTGAAACAATACCGACTGAGTTCGTAGGCATGACTGCCCCAAAACCACGATGCATATTAGAAATTCCGTCATGAATATATCTCACACTTCCACTAGAATTGGTTAATTATTAATGCCGCGATTAGAAATAACACAAGGACTATTATCTAAATCGTCCAATGTAAGCAAATTCACTATAAAAGGATTTAGAAGCACTATTTGGTTCTTCCACCCTGCTTTTAGTGGTAACGACAGAAAACTCGAGGGACTGCCGAAAAAAGGTAAGAGGGACATCAAGTATCTTAATTTCGAACCATTGAAACGTGACGATATCTGAGCTGGGATCCTACTATCTAATTTTTACACCATGCCATTAAAAAGTTTTTCAGCACCAGATTTTATGTGCATTAGCTCCACTGCACAATGTGGGAGTAATGTTCGTGTCATCATTACTAGAACCTTCGACTAGACTGAAACAATCTCGTCACAAGTTCTTGACCTTGACTACATGACTAACATGGAAGCTTATTGCTCTAGTGTGACGTTAGTTCAAATCGATGAATAATTAACCTCACTTATAATTTTATTTGCATAGAATATTTCGTTTTCGATGTTTGCTAAATGCTTTTGAAAGTATTAAGTATTATTATTATTTGAAAATATTAAGAGATTATTTTCTAAAACTCATACCTTAATCTCTCTCATATAACTTATAAAATATGTCTCACAAAGCTCTATGTTAAATACTAACTCACATAGATATTTCATAGCTATTTTAAATTCTTCCGAAATGTAAAGATATTCACCGGTAATAAGTCGAGGATATCGAGTTGTAGAAAATAGTTCAAAGCTCAATTAATCATCATTAAACATCATGAATAATTATGTGACTTACAAGAGACTTATATGTTTACATACGTATACAAAGGAGCGGCTTAAGAGTTTTCAAGAATATTACCTCAGTATCTGCTAACTTTTAAGAATGAGGCCATTACGAGTTATTAATAGCGTTTAAAGAGGCTCGCTTCATAGCGTTCGGAATTGTTGAACGAGGAGAAAATTCATAAGGTTTTATAGCACGCACTGGTACCCTTTAACTAAAGTTTATGATGGAACAACATACAAAACATAAATAAATATTTTATAAAAGTACATTTCTTCTTTCCTGGAAAAGAAATATTTCTGTATTTAAATATATAAGAATACAAGTACAGAATACATATCCGGAACAAAATATTATAATTGTATTAAAGCATACATATGTTCGATTTTCATAGGAAAAATTATGATATATTTAGTTTTTTTTAACGTCGCACTAGAAGCAACACAAGGGCTATTGGCGACGGACCTCGTAATTTTGAACCACGGTCAAGTGACGAGGACGACACCTGAGCTGGCACCCCCTCTCCAAACATCCACACCACGCCAACGGGAGGACTTTGGGCCCCGAACAGATTTAACGTGCATCAGCCCCGGCTACACGGCGGGTCATTGGCGGCCAAGGATCGAACCCGCGACTGTACGAAAGCCGTCGGTCGCTAGTCCACTACCTTGACCACTAGGCTACCGCGGCCCTAAATTATGATATATATCACGTGAGTTACAAAAAAAAAATTATTTAAAAAGCATGCAAGTTTCCATTTCGAAATACGAGTATAATTTTCCAATACGAAGAATATATATATATATATATATTGTTTTTATTCCTATTCGAAGTGTTTGATTTAAAATGACTTCCATGGTCAAATGATTTTTCTCGTATAATTTAATTTTGCTTTAATGGAAGTTATATAATTTATAGGCATTTAAAAAAAATTAAAAGAAGTCATTCTGATTTTAAAAATTTGATAGTTCTAGAAATATACCAGGCATTTTTCCTTTGTTAGTATGAAAATAATTTAATTAATTGTATTTTTTTATTTTATCTATTATTCGATACTAGAAATGATTTCTTGTTTAAAAAAGTAATGTGCGAAATTTTAGTTCACATTATTTATTTTAGACTACATAACAAATGGGATAGTGAAAATGAATGATTATTTTCCCTTGCAAACAATATTCGCATAAACCTTTATTAATAATTATGCATATAATATATTAAATATATATAATATTCGGAGGCAATCAACAAAAAGTAGTTTTAAAATGCGCATATTCCATTTTAAAATAATATTTTTTCCTTGAATTCATTATTCGTCAATGTTTTTCTTTTCATCTGAAATAATTAATTGCCATAAATAAACAAGCATATAAATTTAAAGGAATCTAGTGATTTCCATATTTATTTAAAAATAATTATAGAAAATAATAAAATATAAGCTAATATATAATTGCACAATATAAAATGTTTTTTTTTTTTAACATTCCATATTTAGTAAAATCATGTACATAAATAAAGAAAAAATTAAATCGAGTTTGATAAAATTGTGCGAAGATTTTATTTCCATAAAAAACAAAATGAGTTTTTATGAAATCTACACCCAAAGCGTTTAATTGAATTCCAGTTCTTTGTTTGAGTAAATATGTTTATCTAAGTTATTCCATTTCCTTGAAGGTTTTCGAATTGAATTTTCGAGGATTAATTTTAATGTATTGTTGAAATTACATCGAGAGTGAAGGAGAGGAAAATTATTCATCCACACAATTATCAAGACCAACATAAAATTTTACGGTTAGAAATATTATAATAGCTTAAAGAGATTCGAAAAACAAATTTTTTTCCCATTAAAATAAAGCTCTACTTTAAAAATAAAATATGAGACTGAAAATGCAAAGAATTATTTTAACAATAAAAAAACTAAATCTTTTTAATGGAATTTGAATTATTATTTAAATTTGCTAATGGTTATTAAAATCTTTTGCTAGAATTTCTTTCATTATATTAAAATAAATAAATTTCGAGTATTTATTGGCTTTAACAATTTTTAGTACCAATATAGGTGAAGTGTCAATGCAGGCATTTTAAATTTATTTTTACTATCAATTCTTTTCTGCTTAATCTGTTAAGAATACTTAGATTTAAAGAGAACATTAAAGTGATTAATACAAAAATAATGTTATAAATCCTGTAAAAAGTGTTGTATATTTCCGGGAATACTCTCCATTTACATTAAGCAAGTTTTCACCATTTTTACTTTATACCATATACAATATGTCACCAATTTTATAAGATCACATCCATTCTTATATTTTGGTTAAACATTCATTTCAATACTTTACTCAACAATACATATTTCATACACACACAAGCACACACAATTTTTAAGCACCTTTTAAGATGATATATTTCTGAAACTTCACTACAGAATACAAAAAAAAAAAAAAAAAAAAAATGCTATCAATTCTATTTATGAGTCGTTTTCTTTTCAAAAATTTAAAAGCTTTCAGTTTTAGAAAAATAAACGTATCATGGGTTTTTTTTAATGGTTGAGTTTCGTATTCAAATATTGCGTGATAAGGCCACATGTGTATAGTCTTACTGCTCATGGAGGAAAAATGTGAAATATTAATGCTTAAGCTGGTTATTTTTTAGCATAATAATGTCACAGTACAAATTCAAGAACATTATTTTGAATTTCAGTGGTTAATTCAGTACCTAATTTATATATATATATATATATATATATATATATATATATATATATATATATTATTTAATCGCATCTGATATCACACCTAGACATATTGGAGTCTGTAATAATTCTTTTCATGAAATTGTCATCAATAATTTGTTTCGATGATATCACGATTTTCTGTTCAGAACATACATTAATACTTTTTTTTTATTTTATGTGTGTGAAAGCCAATTCTCATAAAGTAGAGTATTCCATTATGGATTATATGTTCAAAGAGTATTTTCAATGCTTTGCGATCAGAGAGATTAGTTGTATGTTCAACCATTTTGTAGACGTACTCAAGAAAAAGGCATTTTTCCTAGATTAAGTGTTTTCTATAATAATTAAATTAATGTTAATAATCTATGAATATCAACAAAAGGCTTATGAGATCGAACAAAAAACCGATGTTAATCATTAAATTTGAAAAGGGGTTAGACTAATAGAATATGCCACAGATCTTACTTAATCTAATTGCAACCACACTATGTGGATGGGTAAAAAAATGAAGATAAATTTCGTCAGCTTGTTGGTAATGTTATAGGAATGGCCAGAAAAAGAGCCATGATTGCAAGAAACACTTATCTTGACAAAATGTCTGCTTGAAATTTTGGCGATTCGCATAATTTATATTAATACTGTAATTCGGGTTCACTTAACTCATGTATTGACACCTATGGAAATTGATTACCGCGCGTTTACGAGGGCAGACTGTACGACTTGTTGAAATTATTAAGGTCTCAAATGAAATTTTTGAATAATATTTTACATTTAAAACTATTAATATTAGCCTTTAAAAAAATTGAATTTTTTGACTATAAAGCGCGACGTAAATCCTACCGAATTTTAAACAAAAGGAAAGCTCTTATTCGTAAAATGAGCAAGATGTAAATGACGTATTCGTGAACGTACTCATTCTCGAGAAAAAATAGATTATGCCTCATAACAAGCAGGCTTTGTTTAACGCTCTTCAATATTTTAAGTATTCTTAGACATTTGAAAAATGAGCAAATTTGAAATCATTTTTGAAACGAGCAAGACGCAAGGAACGTGATCATAAACATGCTCATTTACGATAAAAAAAATTATATTTAATAATAATAACTAGAGTTTGCTTAATGCTCTCAGGTATTTTACATATTTTAAGACAGTAATAATTTTTAAGACTTACATTACAGTTAATAAAACTTACTTGTATTGCATGTGAGTTTTATTAATATTTTATTACAATTTAATTACAATTTCTTAACATATTTATTAGAGTAGAGTTTTTTAATGCAATAAATTGTAAAAGTATTGGAAACATATTTTTCTAATTCAAATCATATTTATAGTTTATTTTATAATCAGATTTTAGATATGGATTACGTAAAAACTCATCAGTTAAAATTAAATATATTATCATTATATCATATATCTCATAAACTTTTCAACCAATTAAGATAAATTCCATTTTAACCTTAATACAAAAAAATTTCATTTATCTAATTACAGTTATTGAACGTTTGTAAGAGGCAAAATATACTGTTTAGAAATAAAGAGAGCGATTCAATCCAGTGATAACAAAAATGTTTAAATATTTTGTTCTTTCCCAAATACGAATAAGAAATTTGGAACAAACTTCTAATATATAAATTATCTACGAATTATGCCTCTAATTATTCACATAGAATTATATACATAATTATAAATAACTCATTTGTCTTCATAAATACATATAATTATTTAACTGTCAAAAAGAGAGCTTAAATATATCATACACTCTTCTTTGTTAAGTATTTTTCTTCATTTCATTAAAGAAACAAATAACTTAGATTTTTATAAATAAATCACATTAGACAAGATTTATGAAACTTTTATGAAAATGAAACACATCATAGTTTAACTGTGGAAAAAATGTTATAAAATAAAATTTAGTGTTTTCAATACTATATGAAGGATTTTACGTTTTAATTAAATAATTTATAAAATTAATGATTATCATTCACCTTTAAAATTTTTACGCAATTTCTTACAATTTTTTAATTTATATTTTTTTACGAGAGAGAGAGAGAATATAAAATACGCTAACAATATTAGTAATGTATAAATTATCAGTGAAATCAGTGAACGGTTGATTTTATTGAAAATTCATTTAGGAAAGTAATGTTTTAGGAATACAAATATTCAATATTCTAGGCATTTTATTTATAAAGTTTCGTTGTTTAGATATTTTTATCAATAAGGATTTGAAAACTATTATGATTTTTTAGAGAAGTGTAAGTCATGATTTATAAAATAAATATGTTATATGCATTTTTTTTATTTCAATAAAAGTTTAGTGAACATTTCTTGAATTATATTTATCATTTTAGCTTTCAAAAAATTAAAAATCTCTAAGATATAATAAAAACAAGTATTCTAAAATTGTAATTTTGTATTGTTAAATACTAAATTTGAATTACAATATTTTGAATATATATATATATATATATATATATATATTATATGTTTTATACTTTAATTGTGGTATTGTAATTAAATAAAATTACGTTATTAAACGAAATTACGTTATGTTTCTGGCATTTTAGATCGAAAAGAAAAAAATGAACTTATTATCATTTGTCCGAATGATTTACGATTTGTTTTGTTATTTCCTATAAAATATGAAGCCTAAAACTTTTTTTATGAAGCATAATTCTAATAAAAAAATAAATAATTCTTGTTCCTTTGATTATAGTTATGAATTATTTGAGGCATGGCTTGATTTAAAAAGAAAAGTTATTCAATAACTTTTCAAAATTGAATTATGCTTTGATCAGCTTAAAACTACATATAATTTAGTTATTTATAATTTTACGTAAAAGTATATTAATTCTTAGCAGTTTATATAGTGTGACTAAAATTTAGTAATTTGTTTGCTTAAAAATCTTTTTTTTTTATGAATATTCAATTTAAAATGAATTTCATTGCTTTTAATGTCTTATAAGTTATTTATATACTTGTAATATCTTGTATTTATGTACTTGTACACAAAATAATACCTCTCCCATATTAAACTTAAGAATTTTTTTTTCATTTATAAAAACGTGTGGAGAATAACTTAAATTTCACTCTTCGGAATGTTTCTTAATTTTGTCTTATACGTTTAAAAATTTTCGTATCCTGAAAGAAAACATATTACAAAAGAATTCCTGAAAATTCTTTTTCTAAGTTAGAATGATGCAAGCGTCTTCCGGTAAATTTATAGCGGTTCCACAATCTTCGATAATATTTTCAAAAGTTTGAGCGAACAAAAGCCCACTCACCTGATGCGCTCGCCTCGTGGTTGCGCTGTTGCTGGAAGTTCCTCGGCTGGAGAAGTGCCGTCGCTGAACTGCGGTCGTCAACTGATTTCGCATCTCGAGAAGCGAAAGGCTTGAGCCGTCTTTTCCCACTTCTCTCGACCAATGAGAAGAGAGAGCGAGGGATGAAGAAGAGAACAATGCGTGTGATTTTGGGAGAAGCTCTCCATGGTCTACGTCGGGGGAGGAGAAGGTGAAATTGGTTTTCGCAGAGTTTTCTTTTGTGCAATGGAAGAAATTCTAAATATAATTATAAGAAAAAAGAAAGATTTTGTGTGTTTAAAATACTCATATTAGTTTTGTACTAAGGAATAGTTAGTTATGAAATTACATTAAGTTAAGTACAATAGACTCATTTACAACTTTTGAATTATACATCTTTTATATCATAGAACATGAAACGATTGTCTATCTGTAGAGATCATTTTTTTAAGAAAACCGTACTAATTTGTAATCGAAAATTATAACCAGATATATAAGATACTAGTCGGTAGTTTGGTCTTTCTTTTTTTATTTATACCGCAAGAAAATCTATTTAATTGTATATAATAAAATGCTTTGAATTTATTTTTTCTAATAAGGCCACATGAATTATTTGAATTCCAATTTCAGAATCCTTTAAACTTCTTTAAATAAACCAAACTCAAGAATTATTTATATGTATAACATATTTTATGCAGAAATATTATTTATTCCGATGTAGAAAATTATAAAAATGTATAAAAGATACTTTGAAAACTTTTGTTTCATAAATATTTGTTTAAAAGTGGAAAAAATTAATCATCTAAGCTACAGGTGATTTGAAACGGATATTATTTGAATTAAAAATATTATTCTCGTATTTTTTATTTAATTTAAATTTAGAAACGCAAGCATTAATAGAAATATATTTATTTATGTAATGTAAACTGGCTCTCGAACGTCACAATTGTTTTAATAGAATATGTAGTGCAGTAAAGGCAAGTAATATAAGGTATAACGCTTCCTATAAATTTTGCAAAAGAGCACTATTTTATGAAATATTTATTACTGATTGAAAATTAGGACTGACAAACGTTTGTGTGTGTGTGAACGCGCATTTCTCATAATTAAATCATGTTTCTATTAATATACATTTTTCTACAGAGATGATTAAACGTCATTATTTGACTATTGTAAACTTTTAAATATTATTGTTGCTTACCATTCATTATCTAACTGCATATTAAAGTATTGCGTTTTGTTATTTACATTAATTTCGTATTATTTATTAGTTCTTTAAACATCAGATTTGCTTCAATAATTCTGATGAGTACGTAATAATAATCCAATTGATTGATTAACTGATTTAATAAAGTCACACTACAGGTAGCAAGAGGGCTATTGCAGACCTCGTAATATGAATTTGGGGAAATGACGAGGACGACACCTGAGCTGTGCCACCCTCTCTTAATTTCCACAAAACTCAGCCCGGCTACACGGTGAATCTTTAATGATATTAAGCCTCAAACCCACGACTCTATGAAAACCTTAGATTGTGAATCTGCAATCGTCAAGGCTACAGCGCCCATATATTAATATTCGAGATTCTGAAATAATTTAAGTACACATCCATATGAAACATGCTATGTCGACAATTTTAAACTAAATAAATGTGAGATTCAAATATTTATGTGGTGCCATTACACAATTTAAAGTGTTATACTATAGACAAGAATAACTGTAACCTTGGCAACCGAAAAGAGTTTTATATCAATTATACCTTTATGCTCCAATGGCACTTTAAAGTACCACCCGCTCTTCCAATCATATAAGTATTAAAATATTCCATTAATCCATCACCAACAGTAGATTTCAGAATTAAGGTTAAATAGTTCCCTCTATCATCGGCAAAACACATTAGCAGTTCTGTGAAGTTGAAAATCGTTTAGAAGGAATATTTTGCAGCTATGTGTCTCATTTTAGTCACATTCTTATTGAGTGGTATGTGATTTGCGGGAAAGCATCTCAACTTTCAAAGGTAAGTGCAGCGCAATTTTATTCTTATTTAATAAGCCCCGAGAAATATTGATGAAGTAAAAGTTTTTTAACTTCCTTTTCAAAACCTTTTTTGGAAGTGGTACTTTTAAGTACCTTTGAGACAAAGCAGCAAATTCGAATGGATTTATTTTAACACTTTTAAATACTGTCGAGTCTATGAAGCTACGAGGGCGACCTAAGAGATTTCCGACCTGAAAGGGAAGATTTCAGCACTCATCCAAAAAAGATAGAGAATTGGGATGCGCATTACTTAACATTCATCAAACTTTCAGCCATTTTGGACGCGCTGTTGTTGTTAGACAGTCTTTCGAGAGAGTAGACCTGTGTGTTTTTGTAAACATGGAAGAAATCGAGAATCGAACTCTCCTTATAAATTTGATTTTTAAAGACAATGCGCCAATTCAATTCACAGATGAATTGGACGCTGTGTACGGAGACTCTGCACCATTATTTACCATCGTGAAATTTTGGGCAACTGAATTTAAACGTGACCGTACCAGTCAGGGAGACGATGAACGTGCGGGAAACCCAAAATCTGCAACCACTGACAATAACATCGTTTGAGTGAACCAAATGGTGTTAGATGACCATCTAATTCAAATGAGAGTGTTAGAAGAGGCTATCAGTGTCCAAAGTACGTATTTGTCTCTATTTGAATCATGATTTAGGCATGAGAAAGCTGTTTGCAAGTTAGGTGCTGTGTTTGCTCACGTTGGAACAAAAATGTATGTGAACGAACAATGGTTTGTCTGAATTTCATGGAGAATATTCTCCTGCATCTTTCATACATAGTATTTAAAAAGTACTGGGAAATGCTATAGTTTCTTTATTTTCAAATTTGTGAAATATTTTCAATTTTAGTGACCCGATGGTATTAAAAGGTACCAGGTAATTTATTAGTTCCATGTAACAAATTTTTTCTTAAAATTTTGTTTTATTATTGTATACATCTAAGAACCTTCTTTTATAAAGTGATCAAAAATGTTAACAGTATACATGTTGGGACAGTAAAATATCGAGACATGCTGCAAAGCATTTTAATTTGATATCATACATATTTATTTATTATCTCCTTCAATATACACCCCCCCCCTCTTTCCCTACAACACTCTTGCGAATTTTTCAATGTTTGAAACAGTGTTGGTATTCTTCTTCTGTGAGTTCCTTCAGGACGCTTACTGCTTTCTCTTTCACAGCTTCCACGGACTCAATAGTATTTGTTTTAATATAGATTTCACATCAGGAAACAGATAGAAGTCGCATGGTGCAAGATCCTGCGAATAAGGCGGATGATCTAACACCGGAATGCTATATTTCGCTAGAAACCTCTTGACAAACAATGTGGAATGATCCGGCGCTTTTTCTTGATGGAAAAGTCTGCCACACGGATTCTTTGTCAATTCCTACAGTCTCATTAATCGAACGAATTCTTATCGACGATAAGATTAACAATTTTTTCGATATTTTCAACCATTTTTGACAAGGGTGACCTAGACGTGAATAATCTTGAACAAACTTCTCATCCATTTTGAAAACGCTTAAATCACTCAAACACATGTGCATGGGATACACATTCATTGTCATACACTTCATTCAATAATTTATAAGTTTCAGAGTTGCTTTTCCAAGTTTCATATGAAATTTCGCAACAATTCGTTACTCACTTATTTAATGTCACTGGCAAGATAAAAAAGTAACTTTAATTCAAACGAATGTATGGGAATACATATTTACTTATGGAAACGAGAGGTATTGCATTGGTAGGAGAAAGTTTCACCCTAAACAAATATCGGTTGCTTTCGTTTGACCCAAGCGTAATTCTTCTATAACAGTTTAAGTCTCATTATTTTGTATCTACACCTTGTATTCGTTTTAATTCATAATTTGGGATCATAAATGGTATGAGAGCAATTCGTAATTTATATAAAAATAAATAAAAAAGTTAAACTCCTATCAATAGTTTCCATGAAAAATATTAATTTATAGAAAAAAATTCAGATTATTTAAAAGAATAATTTATCAGTCTGAATTATTTCATTTCTTCTTTATTATAAATTAAAAAATTATATGAATTGAAGGTCTTGAAGCTAGGTAAAAAAAATGATAAAATGTGAGGGCATTGAAGTGGCTCTTGTCAACTTACTCTCTATTTCTAAAAAAGTATTTTTTCGAGTTGATATTAATAATTTTAAGTTATTTTGTAAATTGTCGAGGATATATAGAGCTTGGATAGTTACATCCATTCAATATACATATGGGTAGAATTTACTGGAGTACATTAAGTAATTGAGTATTAACGTATCGCTTGCAAGCAACACAAGAGATTATGGCGATAAACCTCGTCATTTTGAACCTCGATCAAATGAAAAGGTCAACATTTGGTATTTTCTTCTCCAGACTTACGCTTTACGACAGCACTTGGAGCCTTGACAGACTTAATGTGCATCAGCCCTTCTACACGGAGAGTCTTTAGTTGCATCAGAACTCCACCTCACGACTCAATAGAAACAAGCTTGGCAGTGAATTCATGACTATGACGACTGAGCCTCACTTTTGTACAATATCTCTATAAAATCCTTTAATCAACGATCAGTTAAATATTACAGTTTTGCTGAAGCATACCTGTGTAATAGTTTATTATTAAATTTAACGCAACAACTTCCGTTTATAGAAAAGATATCTATAAAATAAGAGTGCACAATTCCTTAAAATTTAATAAATAATAGATTTTTGAAACATTTATAAATTCATACACGCATGTTAAAAACTATTTTTCAACGTAGTCATCTTCTTTCACTATGAACTTTATGAGTAGAAAGATGATATTCCTTATTCTTTCATCAAAACATTTCCAACTGATTATTTGGTCCATTCTTTGTTGGCAATTGTAACCTCATCAGTAGTCGAAAAAGTTTTCCACACATAAAGGACTTCAGGGAGAGATGTTCAAGTTCTGAAGAAACCCGATCAAGGTTGTGTGATAAGTGGTTGATGATGTCCCAAGCGATTGAATTCAAAAGTCGCTCTGTAGCGTTATCAGTGTGTGCATGTGTAACGACAAACAACAATCGCACTCTCTTTGTTCATATTTTCCCTTACCCAATTTTTTCTTTATTGTCCTGTGATGACATCTATTACCCATTTTGTTCTACCGTAAATTGAGGACCTAAATTCCAACTTAAAATCACACACGGGCCGATGAATTAAAATAGTCAGTTATATCAAAAATATCTTTACTTATTTCTGAAATTTGGGAGATGCTCTCCGTGGTTAATATCCTATTCTTGAGGATTCACAACTTCTATAATATGTCAAAGAATGATCTCATCAAAATAAGATGCGACTGCCTACCGCAATTTTTCCGACAGCATTGAATCCTAATTTCCTCAAATCCTCTATTCATGCCAGAATACTTCTGTGCACATCCCACTAACATTGTTTTTATTATAACAACCTTAATTATTCTTGTATCCTATATATCTGTCTGTCTCCTCATCTCTCTTTCCCATTTTCAGTAAACTTCGAATGAAATGTGAACTTTCCTGTCTACTGTGTGTTTCGAAATTCATGAGCAAATATTTAAGAAGTGATAGAAAGCATCGAAACAAGCTGTTTTCATTTTACAATGCAGAGGTCGAGACCAAGCAGTGAATCGCTTGGTAATGACCTTTGATCTTGAAATCCACGGTATAAATGACAATGAGTAAGACACATAGCGCTTTTTTTCCTGCCGTCTAGTCTTTCACCAGACACATATGCATTTTAGGGTGAAAATTGATTTTTCGATGTTCTTAAAATTTTGTCCATGAATCTCGAAACACTCTGTATAATTGAAAGTTGAGTTGAATCAAATAGTTTACATGAGAAATCCATAAAGATAGTTGAAGGAAAATAAACTTTAAAACATTGCAATTTTTCATAATTTTTCAAGGTCTCCAGTATCGTTTTTGCATTAATTGCTTTTTCTTGGGCAAACCTTGATTTAGTAGAATATCTTTAAGGTCCCCAACGACAAAATGTGATTTTTCGGGCCGAGGCAATGGTCTTGGAATTTTTCCTGAAATCTTTGTACTCACGATACCACTTGCACCTATAACAAAGGTGTATTAAATTATTCCAGTAAGATTTTATTTCGTTAAAAATATAGAAATCGTTTCCGCGCTTTCTTTCGTGAGTATAAACCAGATTACGTCTCTTAAATTGCAATTGGTGAGATTCAGACTCATTTCAAAGCAGCTCTACAACTAGAGTTTTGAACTGACTGAAAGAAACGACCTTAGACTCTACTTTTGAGAATTTGATTTTGAAAGGAATGCAGTCAATTGAAAGAAATTACCGTAGAGCATCAAAGGCCCAGTACTACTAATTTCAGGGTAGGCCACTTAGTTATACCTCGTCAAGTTGTATGTATTTTGAAAGTGTTGTTGAATGAATTATTGACAAGTAACCTATAGACTGTGGCATTGCCGTACGTAGATTTATTCATAAGCTGTAACGTGGAAGAATAACCAAAAACAAGTTTTTTTTTTTCAAAAGTGGTCGTTTCCATGTCTTAAATTGACGAAGTATTGTGGCGGTCGCGAAACGGCAGTGCAGATTCGAACCCTGGACCAAGGGGTCCGAAGGCGACGGGCCTACC
>BMAW01006149.1:13368-78896 GCA_019974015.1 Nephila pilipes | reverse complement strand
AGTACTCCGACAACAACTGAACTGTTTAGCACATTTACGAAGTTGTACAGGTGGCGTTAGTAGTCAAAAACGCTAGCGCCACCTACATATTTCATTAAAATCAATCTTTCTTTTCAAACATGCATTTTACAAGGTGTTTCCATATTTTTGTCCACCCCCTGTAATTGTTTTATTGGAATATCAAGAAAAATATTCTCGAGTGGTAAAAAGAATTAATCAGTGTTAGGAGAAGGAGATCAAACTCATTTTCAAAATAATGAGAAACGCAGGGTTAAACTTCTATGTGCTCAAACTTCAGCAAAATTTCTAAAACATTTAATGGAAAAATAGTCAGGGAAACCTAAGTAATAATTAGAATTATTACGAAATCACTATAGACGAAAATAAACCTTTAGTAAGTTAGAAAAAAAAATTCTCGAAGCAGTAGTAAGCAATGCAAGTTTCATAATAATTGAAAGAAAATAACAATAAGTAAATAAAAATTTGAAATAAATTAGAATTAGTTAATTCATGAACAATTTGAGGGGTACAAATTCAGTAAAGAGGAGTTAACTTAATGGGAAAATAGATGTGAGAAAATTGAGATTGTTAAAAAATGTTCTTTTAGTTAGTTATTAATGCCTGAGTCGTTACAATCTGATTTATAAGAGTTCATATTAGAATTTAATTGAACGAAAAATTAAACTTTAAAATTCGTTACAGATTTATTAGATCTCATTCAAAATCGTCTACGTTGTTGACGCGAGAGGAAACAAATACCTTACCCTCTATACATTTTCAGCATGAATAAATTGATAATAAAAGTTTTTCAAGACATATTCTCAAATCTGCTAGAGTTAATGCAATTGATAATCATACATGGATCTTTAGCGGGAAGTTTCATTACACGTTTTCTTGTGAAACAGTATTCTCTTTATTAGAAGAACAAAACACATTAGCATATTCGTCATGATATAATAATATTTAAGTTACATTAAAAAATTAACAATCAGAATTTTAAATGTTTGACTAATGCAAAATATTTCTTGTAAGAAACACAAAATATAATTTTTGTAAAATCTAAAAAAAAGTTTTTAAAAATAAACATAATGTACAAACAAAGTATTTCTATTTTTTTTTTTTTTTTCTATTTTCATCTCTATTTTAAACAAAATCATTTTTTTTGCATCGCTTTTTTCTATTAAGATAATTGACTAAAGCAGAATGAACAGATTTTTTTACAGCTCATATTTTTAAAATTGTACTTTTTCATTGAATCTGGTAATAACCTATTTCCTTCATTTGTTCTTATTGATTTTATAATGCTAAAGATCCTCTCAAAATTAGCCTTATGATCTGGAATTGCGAAGGACAATAAATAAATTTTAATGAACAATATGTGCGCGGGCATTCAGCATCACTGATGCATTTTCCACTGTATTGTCTAAATGCTGGATTACGCTAATTTTCATTTGTAATTTTTGTCATCAATGTTGATGTTCCAGTAGTTTCCTACACAATGATATGTGTTCTTTTTTTCAGATTGTTTTCCTAATGCTATTTACTGCACTTGAGTTATAGTTCAGCTTTGTCATTCGCAAAGAATACCATTTATATACGATTATGCGTCATACCAAGATTGTTATCAAAATACTACATTAAAATAGAAAAAAAAAATACTGAGCTGAAATTCGATCCATCAGTATACACTCAAATTAACGGAACACTTTTAAAACTGTCAAAAGAATTTTTGTACTAAGGCATTGTTGATATTATTATTCTTTTTGATTCTACCAGAAGAAAGTTTTGACACAATTTTAGAATCTGGTAATATGTGCTTATAAATTTTTAATATTCAATCACATGATACGTATTTTGATAGTGCTTTGCAGTAATAACAGCAGCTTCCGCTGCTAATATTTTTTTTTAACCTTCCACTTGAATAATTCTGATTTAATGTTTACCGAATGTAAGATATTCTGATGAGTGATGTCTTATAAACATACCTGTTCTTTTTGTTTCTATGCTTAGTATTTCACAATCTTTTTACTTACTTCATAATAATATTACATTTTTATTTTCTAACCATTAGTTAAAAATACATAAAACTACATTATTCAAATGAATAAAATTTGCAAATAGAGATTAAAAAATTTAATAAGGCAAATGTGTTGACACTTTTCTCCCATTTCTTTCATTAGGTAATTTTATCAATGTATTAAAATACACATACATTTGCATGTCAAAATAACAATTTGAGCCAAATAGCAAAGTTTTAAATTCTAACTTTTGAATGTAGTATTTTTCATCGCTAAAATAATCTGGGGAGAGGGGCAAAAGAGATAAACAAAAATCTCATACTTTTATGTACAGTAATACGGTGGCTTTGAAGAGAGTCACAAACATTTATTAAAATTCAAAAAGTGAGTTTAATAAAAAACATTGTTGGGAACAACTGCCTTAGCGTCTCGTAATTTTTACCTTTCGGAGACAAGGATTCCGAATATGTGAATTTCACACACACACACATGTCAATTATATTATTAACTAATTATATGATCCTGTTTAAATAAAATAATTTTGAAGTAAAAGAGTGAAGTAAATTATCTAAGATCCTCGGTTCAAAACTAGATAATTTTCTTGGAACCAGAGTAAGGGAAAATATTGTAATGAAAATGTAAAAAAGCACGATTTCTGGGGATTATAATAAATAAAACACGAGAGATTTTTTAAAAACTGACATACTTTTAAAAGGTTTTCGACATATCTGGATAACAGAAAATATTATCTTAAGATATTAAAATCTGCGAGGACTTCTTGGGGTTTATATCAACAGCTGGTTACACTGTGCAAGCTCTAAACACCGAAATTTTAAATATAATCGAAAAATACGGAATTGATTTCTCCAAATATAGGGGACAGGGTTAAGATGGAGCAAATGTGATGTCGAGAGTATATGGAGAATTACAAGACCGTACAAAAAAGCAAGCCTAACGCCGATTATGTTCATTATACAGCCTTTTCATTAAATTTAATTTTAAAATATTTTGCAAAGCACATTCCCGAAGAGTCACAATTTTTCCATAATTTAGAAAAAAATTGACAAACTTTTTTTTGAGGAATATCATAAAACAATGGGAAATTTTGAGTATTCATTCATTTGAAAACTATAATATAACCTTCAAAAAGGCGTGCCCTTCTAACAAGAAATGACGCTTTATTTCCTATGAGAAAAAACTATTCAATAATTAAAAAAAGCTCTGTATCAACTAAATTTAATTTCAACTAAGAAATATGGACGTAACGAATGTAAAAAAAGTAATTAATATAGCAGAGAGTTATGATTTCATAGTGTTTGATGCATTTTTTCATAGCTATTCGAAATTATCGATCCTGTTTCTAAGACCATGTATCATGAAAAAAATGATTTACGAAAAGCTAGTATTTTACTATATAAATAATCTTCTAAGGAGACAATTAAAAATAGGATATCAAAATTCATTCAATGGGTTGCTAAAAGTGTTCTGAAGTTCGGCAAAAGATTGGGGTGTATCACCTGTTTTCAAAAACGAAAGAAAAAAAACGAAGCACTTTTTTTTATAAATTACCTGAAAGTAAGAGCATTTCAGATCCGGAATCGTGTTTCAAAGCCAATGTGTATTATTGCTGACTAGTTATATTAGTCTCTCAAATTCAACAAGGATCTCTCAAATTCAACATTTCGTAATATGCTCGAAATCTTACAATCGGACAAATTCTTATCCTTTTCAACCGAAATAATAAAGAAAGAAGCCGCATAACTGTTTTGTAAATATGATAATGGCAAACAGTTGATATCTATGGAAAATTAATTGCTTTATAAAACGATTTGAAATCTGAGATTCGGAAATCTCAATCAGTCAAGGAGAGTTAATGTTGATGAACTTCATAAAAGCCGCCTCCAGTTTCCCGGATATCAAGGCAATTTTTTTATCCTTCCGATTTCGACTGCGACAGATGAAAGAAATTATTCTAAGGTAACACTTATGGAAATGTATCTCAGAACTTCTATGGGACAACAAAGGCTATCAAGGACATTTTTTACGTATCACTACTGTCCACAGAATCAGAAAAACTTAATAAACTAAAATATTCAGCTACAGATGTTGTAATAATTACGCTTGCTGAAACAAAAGCAAGAAAAATATCTATTCAACAACTAAGATAAATTTAATTTATAAAGTGTTTCTAATATACTCGCACATTCCTAAGCATAATTTTTGATACCACTGTATAATTATTTTGATGATAAATTTTTTTTTTTTAATTTCATATATATTTTATTGATGCATGTGTTTTTATTTATTTTCCAAAAATGGGCCTCAAGAAATTTCGATACCATGGCCAATGAGTCTTACCTACACCATTGAAGGGACTGTAAAATGTGATACTTGAAAGGGAGACGAATATGCTTTTATCTTCATTTATTATATTATAAAGAATGAAAGCTGACAACTGACTGGTGTAAATTTATTCAAAAGCTATTAATAGCTATCGTTTTAAATCAGTTCCCATTAAGAAAAAAAAAGTTAAGAATGCTCTGAAAGGAGTACTATGAAGTGAAATCTTTTAGTTGACGAAATGAACTTGAAAATAATTAATAAAGAAATATAATGCATTATAAAAAAGGATATACGGTATTAAAATTACTATGGGATGTTTAGAATTACGAACATATAATCAATGCATAAGTTAGAAATCATGTCACAACGTTTTTGGCAATAAAACTGGAAATGAAAAGTCGGAAAAACTTTTGAAACTGAAATTATAAATGAAGAAGAATATAAAAAAGAAATTAGAGGTATACAATAAAGCTCAATTAAAATAAAATCTTGAAATGCGATTTGTATCAAATTTCTGTTCGAGTTAACCGGGAATATTATTCGACAGCAAAAACACATAAAATAAGATGAACTTGTTTTTGAATTAAAGAGTTAATGCAATCCTATTCCATCTAAGTTTGTGTACACAATACTACTAAAAAATAAGAAGGGTAGTTTTGAATGAAAACTACACAGAAAAGAAGTATTGAATGTAAAATGAATGTGCAAACAAAAACCCTTTCACGGAAGTCAATGGAGTTGGATTTATTACCGGATTGTGGCAAAATATATGGCTAATCGAAATTCTTGATAAATTAGGATATAATGGTCTATACACACATCATGAACGTAAACTGCATTGCTTACTTTCATGTTGGAATCAATAAAAGGAAAGCTGGAGGCCTCTTGAGTGTATGGACAGTTGAATTAAGAATAGAAAATTAAACACAATCATAGATACCTGATAATGACCATAATTTTATTTGAAGCAAAGAAACGATCAAAGAAAAATTAAAAAGATATAAAATGCATTATGAGAGTTAAAGCTAGCCATAATATAGTCAAAGTTGAAAAATAATAGCTGAATAAATAGAAATATATCATAGTCTAATACAATGAAACAAAAATATAAACATCAAAGTCAATAATGAATGAAGGACATATGCTTGGGTATATGAGACAGAAGAAGGTTTTAACATTCATTAAGGAATGATATAACATACATTATGTATTGAACACGGTACTATTTTACTGAACAGAAGGTAGTTTATTGTAAGATAAAAGCATATCAATTTAAAAATAGGTAAAACTCTGGGTGTACACCAAGCTGCCATTAAGGTGAACAGAAATTTAGAATTGCTTATGAATATGATTGTGATTAAAAATAAGTTATTTAAATAACAAATGATTACAAATAAGCCCCAAAATGTAAAAAAAAATTGATATTTAGTTTGAATTACATATTAATCAAATTGCTTCTAAAGAAGAAAAAAATGACTAAAAAGGAAGTACTTCAGTGAAAGGAAATTATATCAGTCTATATTTTAATGTGCTCGTTCCCATAAATGAGCATGGATATTAAGAAATGGTTGTCCCTGAATGCCTCTATCATAAAATTCGTTACTGAATTGATGCAAATTTGACGCTGAGGCAAGCTTGACATTTCGGAGAGACATTACACTTGCGACGAGTTCTCATTTTCTGACTGACAACCTCTAGGCCGTTCCTTCTGATGACAACGAGAAACAGGGTTGGAACAGGTTTAATTTGAAATAAAATTTCATCTAAATAATAATTCGGATTACGCTATGTTATGTTTTTGTCACTCTAAGACAATTCTCTTACTTTGTAAGCGGACATTTATACTTGTTATTTTATCGTACATTTGCTTCTATCATAGAAATCGTTTAGCATGCATTAGGGATGCATGTTTAGCACGCATTTAGTAAATTCATAATATTTTGACCGATTTTATGCTTTTGGAGCTCTCTTTCGCGTATTCGCAATTTTGAAATGTTTAACAATAGTTCCATACATCTGTATAGAAGGTGAATGTATGTATCACGGATATATTCTATATTATCAAAAAAGCTAAATGTTTCAACTGCTTAAATATTCACTTGACTTTTTAAAATTAATGTTTCCTGGATGTGTTAATTTTAAAACTAATTGAAAGGAACGAAAAGATAAGTACAGTCTCTTCTTGAAGCATGATTTACTTTCATCTCACGGCTAATACATTAGCTATCTAGTGAGAAGTAATTAAGAATTTTATCTGTAGAGGACAAAGATAATATATTTTTCTCTCTTAAAATTGAATAATTCAAAGGAATGAGATGATTTCTTAGACGTTTAATTAGAAAATATTAAATTTGACTGTCTTCATTTTTTTAAAATGATGGAAATCCTTAAATTAAAAATATTTTGAAGTTTAAATAAAGTTCAGGAATTTTAGTGAACATTTTATTCTTAGTGTGTCTAAATTATAAGATAGTTCTATAAGATACTTACTACCAAACAGATTCAATTTTAATAATGAAACATTCAACAGTTTTTTTTTTGCAATTCGATTTAAAAATGCTGATTACTGGAATGTAAAAACTGATTAATGTAAAACAGGGTGAATCAAATGTTTTTACTAGAATTTATTGATTTAAAATTTAGTGAAAAGTTCGTAGTAAATAATATTGTTACATAAATGCATCTTAAATATAGTAGTGGATAAAGAAATGACTTAACAAAATCGCTTGCCGTGAGAACATAAAAGGAATTTACTTTTGTATTTAATAAAATTATTCTGTTACAAAACAGATAAACATTTATATAAATAAAATAGCACTGGAATTGCGAGACAAAGTAACAATGAGGAGCAAATTGTTCGAACAATTTATGATGCATAATCTTTTAAAACTTTATTATCCTAATATGTTCATAATTTAATTCTTAATTAATGAAGTTAACGAGTTTTATTCCACAGTGTGCTTTATGTAAAAATATTGGAGGGCTTAATAGGATGTAAATGTATCAAAAATTCATATCTACCTTGTTTAAAAAAATAAAAATTAATGAAAACCTTTAACAGGTAGCTTCAACCTAGAAATATTGTTTTTTTTTTTATTTATTTTGAATTAACATAAAAAAGTTCAAATTAGTTTTTGTGAGAAATACACAAAGCCTTATAATTATTTGATACCAAAATATAATTTACATAAATGTGTACGATGTTTTTATTTCTAATCTTAATATTACTAATTCTTTTTATTCTACTTGTTATTTGATTTTAATATAACTTTTTAAATGCATTGTGGATCAGTTACGAAAAATAACATTAATAAACTGATAAGCAAAATGTTTCTGAGATTTTAATACTTCTAAAGTTAATGGATGACTTACAGAACTATTTATTTCATGCATTTGTATTTCTGAATTCAAAAATCTAATTAGTTTTTTTGAATTCTTATTACAAATTATTATTTTTTTAATGTTTTATATAAAAATTGTCACAGTTGGTGCAAGTGAATTTCGTTTTATTTTTGTATTGCCTCCATCTTCCTAAATAAGCGTTCTAAGCGTATGGTAAATGATTTAGCCTACTGAGTGCTTAAAATGTGGAAATACTATATTAAACGTTCGTTTTTTCCTGTTTAATTTTTTTTTCGCTCGTTAAGAATTCATCGATATTCAAGCTCAACACATTTAGTTATAATATTTGGTTACTTATAAAATTATTGATTATTTATTTTAATGATTCAAAATGTAATTATACCTCAGTAAAATTACTTTTTTTTTTCAAAATTTCATCAAAGCTGTCACTTTAGCACCTGAAAATGTACATGGAAGACATTTTTTTTTAAAAAAAAGTGTAAAGATAAATAAAAAGAAGAAATAGTGTACACTCTTACCTACTGATAACAAAAATGGGTTCATGGGATCTTAGAGAAAGAAAAAAAAAAGAAATTTTAATGAATGTGGAACTTATTCTCCTTCTCCCATTTTGCCTTCGGGCAAAACCAAGCAACCCTTAAAATTGTGCATTGTACCAACTCGTAGCGCGAAATCCTATGCCACCGCTCAAGGAAGTCACAATTAAAAAAAAAAACCGCATATGACTTGGAAGCAGTTACTCCCATGTGGTATGATGGGGGATCGATAACGAGCGATGTTTCTCACGGTCTCTTGCGCAAGGATGGGGAATCTAGTCCTCCTATTGAGAGGTATTTATCTATCAACTCTTCTCTAGGTGCGCTTTTCTGGGTTGATTGAATAGAGATGTTGCCGAATAAATATTAACTTCTCCGAAATTAAATCAAAAGAGTAAAACATTTTTTTGATGCCGAAGGGAGTGCACTATTCGATGGCACTGCTCCTATATTGTGCATTAGCAGAAAAATAAGTCACTTTTACTAGGAATTGAAAAGTGAGGAAATCAGTTCCAGGGAAGGAGTAATTATATTTTCCTCTTTTGTGGGAAAGGAAATGAGGAGCTACGTAATTTTTTATCAGAAATCTGGAAGAGCCTCATGATTGCTATCCGAATATTATCTGTTAGGGAATTTCCATAGAAATTCATTTGATACACAATTATAATGTGTTTATTTTCTATGATATATGGCATCATTGAACGAAATAAAATAAAACAAATTTCAAAGACTAATTGACATTAGTTTCTGAAAAGTAAGATGCATGAAATTATTTCTAAAGTTAATTTAAGAATTCTTAATTTCAGATCATAGTACAAAATTGCAAGTCTTACTTATTTCGAAATTTTACTTCGAAACGAACAGCAGCCTTTTCCAGTTCTTATTGTTTTTAAAAAAATTCTAAAACCTAATTTTAATATTGTTTCGTAATTATTAACATTAATTTACATTGAGACTCGACGATTTCTCGTTCGCAATAATTTCTTTTTAAGAAACTCCAATATTCTGCTATAAAAAAATCCGAAAAGATAAACTAAATTCTCAGAATTCCAAAAATTCTGCTATTTTGCTCCTAGAAGTATTTTTTTAAAACTTTACCTACGGTGATGATTTTTGAATTAAAGTTTATAAGTCAAAATTCAGCGGAAGATATCATTCCGAAGCATGTGTAATTTTTCAATATGAATACATACATTCAAGAATTCATTTTAAGAATTTTGTTTCTTATTATTTTTCATATGCAAAAAAAAAAAAAATTCTTTTAAAAGCACTTTGGTTTTATGATCAATGAAAAATTGACAACATTCTAAGAAATTCTAGGACATGCTATACCTATTGAAACGGCTTTTCCAAGATCATGTGTTACAGCGGTAGCCTAGTAGTCTTGGTTGCTGACTCGTGGTCAGGATTTTCATCGAGTCACAGGTTAGAGCCTTGATACCACAAAAACCAGCAGTGTATGCGAGGATGATGCACGTTTAATCTGTCGAAGCCCAAAATTCTCCCTTTCGCGTTGGTTGGACTTTGAAGTGGAAAGTTCAGGGTTTGTCCTGGCCACTTGATCAAGGGTCAAAGTTATGAGGTCAGTCGCCAATAGTCTTCATGTTGCTTCTAGTGCGACGTTAATAAAATCAAACTAATCAGTAATATTTTGTTTGTCCGTTGTAGGTTCTTAGTTTCATTTCTGAAGATTTCATTCAATACCAGATACACAATCAAATAGTCCAACTTTAGTGGCTAAAGTTTTTATTTATTGTTAACAGCCACACAACACACACAATTTATATAATATTCAAAACTCACTAACACTAAACATTTAACTGTTGTATCATGTCATTTTCGTTCGTCATGCTACCGGTCGTAGCAGCCATTCTTTCTTTTCTCTCTTTTCTTCAGCAATCCTCATATTTCCTCAGCTCGGTGGCGTGGCTTGTTTGGTGGCGTGGCAAGCAGAACGGAACATTCTTGTTGCATGAATATTATTGTAATTATCTTTAGTGATCTGCGTACGTGCGTTCTTCAATTTCAGTAATGACTTCGGATAATTGTTTTCAAATTGTGTAACATCAAGAATATAATGGACTAAGAAGCATTAAAAATTTTTAGGTTAAGTAATAGTTTTTTTTAGTTTGGCGAATCTTACAAGTTAATGAAATACAGGTATTTTAATATAAAATGCTCCCTCTTAAGCACACTGGTTTTACTCACGAAAGATCCGTGAAGTTTATTGTGCGATAAATGTTAGGAAATGGGAATTGCCCTGTCAGAAGCAAAAGGCGCTTTCTTTCTCTTTTTGGCTTCGTCCCATTCCCCCTGGTTTCTCACTTAAATAAGAAATTTGCCAATAATTTGGTTTATTCATATTCACATACTCACACGAGCATATTAACAGACATATAACACGCGCGAATCACACACAAAACAATTACACTTTCTTCGTTATATACACGAATTAAACGTCTGGGACACCACATATCATCTTCCAAGTATTTACAATTATGTAAAAGATGACTTTAAGTCATATTGCCTAGTTAAATCTAATGAGTGCACCAATTGCTAATATTTTTCAATGAGTTATTGTTCTGTTTCCAGTTTTCGTCTATGATCGGAGCCTCATCTCTAAACTATACGATCCACTCGGTCTAGATGTTTAATTAGAATTGTTGTTAATAATCAAAATTCATAAATTTTAAATAAATAATTAAATTCAGAGGAGAGGTTACTGCTTCACTATTAAAAAAAGCGTTTACTTTAGCTGCGTTAAATATATGTGGAAAACTATTACTGGTTTACTTTTGGCATTAACTTTCACTTAACTACTTCATTACTTTTTCACTTTTACTGACAAACCTTTTCATACCACTTCTGATTTATAGAAACACATATTCTTTACTTTTGTAAAAAAAAACTTTTAATGACAGTACTTTGTAATTTGCTTTTCTTAGCATACTTTGTTTTGTTTTTGAACTTCTGACAATATGAGACTTACAATTTTTTTAAATAAAAAAAACAGTTATTTTATTATTTCCTCTCGCGTTACCTTGGTGATCTACACAGTTTACTGTTAGCATATCTGATCACTTCGCGATACTCTTAGTTGTTGCATTACTACTGTCTTAAGTCCTGAGACAAGGAACATTTCAAATTGTATAAAAGCCAAAATTATTTATTTACTATCTTTAATAGCGAGTGTCAACTCGCTTGCTTCTACACTGACACTGGCACTGAGAGTGATAGTGTGATTGGCATCTTACACTCACTCCTTGCAAGACGCCCTCTATAGGCGGGCGTATAGTGGATAACATATATATATTTTAATATTCTATTCATTCCATTTCTCTTAGTTCTAATTCCGTTAGTTTTTATTTTATCTTTTTTTTTTTTTTACAAATAAGAACCGTATTATTTGCATAGATATGCCTTTTTCATTGCATACGATGCAAAAATCCCTCCCATATAAGTTGTATAGTTAGCATTAGCTCAGACATATTTTTTCCGACTATCGTAATATTTTTTACTTTCCAGTTTCATGTTGATTCTCTTACGTTTCTATTCAATGACAACTTTATAAATCTTTCAATTACATATTTCATTGTTTACATGGTAGGCCTGTTAGATTATGAATGAGAATGGTATTTGGATTATTAATGTTGATGAGATTTTAAGGAGGATGATAGTAGAAAGAGTAAAATATTAATCATCGCGGGTGTTTATATAAATAGTTGTACTTTCAGAAGTGGAGGTGTTTTAGATAAGTGGAGGTATATCTTGTTTTAGATTAAAAGAACAGTGCATCCACCACGATCGGTGGTCCCATCTAAGCAGAGGTGGATAATGCAATAAGTATCTTAAAAGAATCCGATTATTTGAAGTGAGCTTCCTGAACTACAGTTATGTTCGAGTTATGGTCATTGATGAAGTTTGGGAGTTCTCCTGTTTTGGGCTTAGCTTCGTTTGTATTCCAATTTGCTATTTATAGTGAGGGGAGGTGGAAGTTTAACCAAACGATTGAAAATTAGAGATTAATATCAACCATACTACAATTAACTTGAAATGATTTTTCGATTTTTGTGCAGATGTCATAGTTTTTATTGAAGAATATTTCAATTATAAATTTGATCAGTTAAAAAGTTTGGCCAAATTTGCTCAAACTTAAGTTTTTGAAGAAATTTTTGGTATGATTGAAAGAAAGAAAGCTGCTACTTTGAAAGACAGTGTAGGGTGTGGAAGTTTAAATGTTGTGAGTATGGTGTTATTGTTGTTTCTCGCATTTTTATTAATTTCATCCTAATAGTTGGTCGTAAGACATGGGTCTTAAAATTCTTCGGATTTTAAAAACATCCGTTGTAGCTTACACTCTATATCTATTATCATGGTTGAAGCATTTAGGTGCGGTTCCGGGGTTTTATTAAATAATCTAGGATCATAGTTTACTCCGAACTTTAGGTATTTAAAACCCCTGGCGCAAAATCTGGAGTGATAGGGAAAAACTCTTACAGTAGTAGCACTGATTGTTTTCTGCTTGTGCAGAGGTTCGATTTTGACTGCGAGATGGCTTAAGTGTGATATTGTAAAAATTTCCAAAAGTGCTTCATTTTTCGGGAGGTACCCTCCCCTAAGACATAGAGAGTGGTTGGTCAAAAGGAGTTGGTTTATCGGGAGTGATGCTGTTGTAAATCGTAAATTTTTAAAATCAAATTGGAACTTATTTTAAAATAAGTTTCATTTAAATATCATACAGTACTATAATCTTAGTAACTAAAGCTTCTTTTTAAGATACCACACACTTTTAAAACAGAAAGATTCCAAAGCTTTGGTATAATACACAGCACATAATGCAATTACTTAAATAGAGTAAAGAAAATTGATTAATTATATATAATTAAACAAAAAATATATATATTTGATTCCCATATCACATATATATTAAATATTTCATAATAACTACGGGAAGAAAGCAGTTCAAAGAAAGAATTTGTAATCAATAAATAAGGAAAGGGAAATTCTCAGAGCTCATAAGAGTTGTCAATAGACAATTATTAAAGCAAACTATTTGAATACAACTGAATGTCGGAAATAAGAAGACAAAATGAATTATGGAATCTATTCTTCATATTAATTTCCTTAAGTACTAAAGATTATATTTGACAAAAATTTTCAAGCATAATTACATGTAGAAAAAAGAATCCAATGAAATTTTGTAGCTTCAAGAAGGTAGATTTTGAGGAGTTAATCTTTGGTAGATGAATGATTAATTTTTATTCAAAAGATAAATTTTGAAAACGATCAACAGATGTATTATGGAAATTTTCCTCTTCATTTTAAGAATTTTGAATTTTATAATTGTAAATTGTTTGAATTTTATAATTTTTAAGAATTGTAAATTTGATGTAACAGCCGGAAGAAAGATTTTTTTTTTTTAATTCCCCATTCAACAAATAAAGTCGAAAAATTAAAACTAATAGTAACAAATAAATTTTCCAAATTACAAGGAACATTTGTCCGACAATGTTTTACTTAAAAGTCATTGTAAAAATGAGTTAATTTGAAGGAAGAAATTAAATTAGAAGTTTAATATAATGCTTTGACAGTCTACCTGTAAAACGACTTTTTTGATGCTCTTTGTAGAGGAAAATAAACTTTAAATAATCAAAAATCATTTAATAATCAAATGTATGAAAAATATAATTAATAGTTCATAATACACGCGAATTAACTTCGCTTTTTTAAAATTAAATAACCGCATTATGAGAGTTAAGAAATCGATATCGAATTCATTACATTACATAGGTAATTGCAACTTAATTTAAGAAATCCAAAGTAAATAAATGTAAAGTAATTAAGCTTTTTGGAGAATAGATTGATTAGTTGCTCTTATGAGATATAGAACAACCAAAACTATTAGTCCCTGCAGGAATTCGACATTAACAATTCTTTTAACAATTTTCATTATATATAGATAGATTAATTGTATGTTAATGGACTGTTTTTAATTTTCTTCTTAGAAGTAGCAAGTTGGCCATATATGGAGGCTCTCGTAATTTTGAAGAGTGATCAAAAGTCGAGGACAACACCTGAAACGATGCACAACATTTCAAACTTCCTCGCCAAGCGTATTTGAAACATTTGAGCCAAGACAGTTTAAAATTCGCTAAACGATGAATCCACACACTCGCCAATTTGAAATAGGAGAACGTAAGAAGCGCAACGGTTACCTCCTTACCATGCAAAGCTCCAAATTAACAAAAAAAATACCTCAATAAATTCATTATTAATAGTGCCACCATGGGCCTTAATCCTACATATATTGAAAAAAAAAACGTTCTTTATATCATTTAAATATTTTGCTTTTTTCTTTAGATTTTTAAGATTTAAATAGACCAATGGCTTTCGGTGCATATACTTATTACAATTCGCCAACTTGGCAAAAAAAATCTGAATTTTATTATTAACAGTGCCACAGTAGGCTTTAACCCTACATATATAGAAAAATTGGTTGTTATTTCATTTTAAGGTTTTTCATTTTATTCTTCATATATTGCAAGATTTAAAAGATCCATGGTGTATACATTGAATTACAAACAGCTAATTTAGCAAGAACAAATCAGCAATTTAATTATTAATAGTAACAAAGTATTCTTTTAAACAATAGGTATCAGAAAATTCTTTTTTGTATCAATTAAAAAGTTTGTTTAATTTTTCATATTTTTTAAGATTTAAACGGTTGAAAGTCTTTGAATGCATACATTGATTTTCACATTTCCCAGAGATAGAGGAACTGATAGCAAGAAATATTGAAAGATTGAAAGAAATATTGATTTCAAGATAGTTTTGAAATTTTGAAGCTTCATTGGGGTAGATTTTGAGGAGTTAATCCTTGGTAGATGATGCACATAGAATATTTAGTCTCAGAACCGATCCTATATCTGTTTGTTAACACTCTAAGAGGAACACTCGAAGCATTACGATTAATAGTCCTGTATTGGGTGTCACTTACAAAGAATTATCAGATCTGATATGTTTGTTAATTGGGTTATAGATTTCTTTGTTTTTTCTGATTCGAGATTTTAAGTATTGTTCACATGAGATAAAAGGGTGGAATTACAGTTATAACATGAAAAGCATTCTTGGGAGTGGCTTTATGAACTTTATAAATGTTTACAGTATAAATTTTATATTGAGTTACGTTTTTGAATTTGGTAGAACGTGAGTAATCAATCCTAAATCCTGTTTTGTAAATAATAATGCTCCACTATTGTGAAATGCCAAATTTTTCAGATATGATTATTACCAAAATAGTGCTTAATTTTGGCAGTTCTATTAAAATGAAAAGGTATATTGTAAATTTTTGCACTAAGTAAAATATATGAGAAAAGCAGGGGAAAGTTATTATTAATCCGTAGTCTAAGATATTTAAATTCCTTGACGACGCTCACAAAATTAATGTAATTTTTTAAAAAGAGAATTTCTGTATAGATTATATTACTATATATCCCATGGCTACGGGAAGAAAAACATCTGTAGACAAATGCATGGGTTTTATTGTGTTGAAAGTTTTAAGGTCCGAAAATTCTTTAAACCTTAAATTGCCTATTTCACTCGCATAAATTTTTGAAACTTATTTCTGGTCTAACCTTGGGAAATCACAGCTATCTCATTATCAAAGAATCATAATAGAAAACTGTGTGAATTTAAATTAAGGCCAGAATTTTAAAATAAACATTCAGAGGGTTAACTCCAATTCTTGGGGTAGAATAGATATTTATGTTCAAACAGTTGCAAGTTACTGTTTGATGTTTTAAAATAACTATATAAAAGTATTTTTTTTAAATTTATATATATTAGTAACTAAGCTATGAATTTCATTAAAAGGACTAATATTTCCGAGAAAGCCAAATTGGTATGTTTATATAATACTAGATGGTATTCCATCTTTTTGCAAGTGCTAATTAAAATATATAATAAATCTGCTCGAAGCTTGAACTTTTTTTTAATCAGGACCAATTTTTAGATAAGTTTTATATATTATTTTTAAGAACTATAAAATTACCTTCCAAGGAAATAATGATTTAGCGAATGAAATTACAAAGACAAAGATATAAATTGAAATGCAACGAAGGTTTGGATGTGTAATACGTTAATATAAGAAATAACTTCATAGTTTTGATAAACATTACAAATTTTCATTTTACAAAGTTACAACTTCTGACAATTTGTAATGAAGTTATAACTAATTATAAAACATGATATTCTATGAAGATAAATTTTAGCTGTGGAAGAAAACAATTCATTATATAAGAAACAGAATACTTTAAGAGTAGTAATTTTTTTCTATTTATGTAGGATACAGAAACTATTATATAATTATACGTTATTCCTTAATTTTTTAAAAAAAATAATGTTTAATTTTGATGTCACCAATGAAGGTAGAAAGGTCTGTTGTACTGTACATTCTTTATTCCTTTGGATAAAACTGTGCTTTATTTTCAAAATGTTATTGGAAAACATCGAAGCAACGCAACTGAAATAGCATCCCATCACCGAAAGCTAAGCGTCGCAGTTTCACACGGCGATCGAGAGAAAGAAGAGAGAGCGGAAAATTTTCCCTTAGCTTCTACAGCAAGATGAGATAAAGGCTCATTTCAAAAAGACGAACAAGACTCAAAACGATATATTATTGCGATAAAGTGAAAGAAATTAAAATATAGGAAATAAAGTAGGATAGAATAAAAATTTATATATATATATATATATATATATATATATATATATATACAGGTGGAGGACAAAATAATACGAACACTTGTTGAAAGGTATGACGTATTTCACACCTGCAGTACAGCCGCGCCACCTGCAACAGAAGTCAGCCACCCAGTGAGCTTGAAGAGGAAGGTATCAGTCTCACAAAAGCAGTCTCCTGCGTTGCATGCGTCTATTGAACTGTCTGTAATAAGTTGAAATGTCAGACCTGTCAGAGTTACAAAGAGGAATGATTGTTGGAGCGCGTTTAAGTGGAGCATCGGTTACGGTAGCAGCAAACCTTTTGGTTTTTGCAAGGCGTACGGTATCAGCCGTTATGACAGCGTAAACGAAAGAAGGTAAGACGACGTCAAAGCACAACAGTAGCCGAAAGTCAAAACCTGCTGATAGGGATGTATACTTCGGGCTACTGTGCGGGTCTTAAAGCTCACAGTAGCCCGAAAGCACAACCAATCATTATCCGAGATAACATTCGAAATGAAAAATCACCTCCAAGACCCCGTTTCAACAAAAACTGTCAAAAGAGAACTTCATGCTGCAAACATTTATGGCAGAGTGGCAATTCGTAAGCCCTTGTTGACAGCAATTAATGCTTTCATGACGCCAAAGGTGCAGGGATCACAAATGCTTGTCCCCACAGCATTGGCAACAGGTAATATGATCAAATGAATCGTCATTTACCCTATTTCAGACGACCGGACGCGTTTATGTCTGGAGAACGCCCAGAAAAGAGTTTAATCCTGAATGCCTCTTGCCGACTGTGAAGCATGGGGGAGGCTCCATTATGGTATGGGTTGCGATATATTGGCCCCGTCTTGGACCACTTGTTATTCTGCATGGGAGAATCAAATCCAATCATTATCTTAGCATTCTAAGAGATCATGTCTATCCTTTTGTCCAGACTATATTCCCTGACGAGCGACCACTTTTTCAAGACAACAACGTTCCTATCAACACTGCTAGGTGTTTTCAAGAAAGGTTCAAAAAGCATGAGGATGAAGTTGAACATCTTGCCTGGCTCCCTCAGTCTCCTGTCTTGAATATTATTGAACACTTATGGGAATATTTAGAGCCCAAATTTCGTTCCCGATTTCCTCCTCCATCCAGCCTTTCGGAATTAGAGACCAATCTGTAGGAGGAATGGCTTAATATTCCTTTAAATATTGTCCATGACCTTTAAGCATCTATCCCACGACGCATTAAATCTGTACATCAGTCAAAGGGCGGATCAACCCCCTATTAATAAAGATGTTCCACAATATTCTGTTGGTGTCTGCATTATCTTTGTTCTCCATCTAGATATATATGATATGTGTATGATATAAGAGCATATGTAAGTATGTATATATATATATATGTGTGTGTGTGTGTATGTATATATATATGTATGTGTATGTACCGGGGGTCCATAATTAAACGACTCTACTTCAAAATTGTCTACAGACGAAACTATTGTTCAGAAAGTTGTAAAACTCTGTGTACGACATAAGGAAAGGATGGGAATTTTTTTGAGCGAATAAAAAAAAAAAGTTCAAAATTTCGCCACTAGAGGGCGCTTTTGAATGAAGGCCACATTTATTACCGGTTTTCTATTTGTATTTTATTGCTTTTTTTATCCACAGGACACGGTAACACAATAACTGATACTCATTAAAACACAATCTCTAAAATGAACTGCAAACTTTAATTAAACTTCTTCGATGACTAATTTTCAAGGGATTTACACGAAGGAAGACGAAAATATGCACATTTTTTCGACGTCACAGAACAACTGTTATAAAAGCAAGAAACTTTCACGGGAGATTAGTTTATTTTCAGTGTGTTCGGTATTGCTAATCAGAAAGCCATTAAGTTACCAGATCGAGCGTTGTTAGTAAAGTTATTCTATCAAAACGATAATTCGCAATAGTTGCCAACGGAAATTTGGATTTTAAAGAGGAAGCGAAAAGGTCTATTGACTGCTACAAATCTTCGGTTAATGGTAACCAAATTTGAAGAAACAGGATCGTTGAATGTTTGTTCTGGAAGAGGAAGAAAACCTGTTTCTGCGGAAGCAATAGAGAAAGTTGCACTTCAGGTGGAAGAGGCCAAAGAATCCAACGTGCAGGCAAAGCATTAAATTTCAGTTCGATAGAGGACCGAGAGACGGATTTAAATACCGAGTTTCAGAAGAATCTATCAGCAACTTTTTTTCGAACGAGTGAAACGGTTTGGGGAAGGGTTCTGTGAATTTTTTTTTTTTTTTTAATTTTCATTGCATTGGAAAGAAAACAAAATGAAACCTCTTTTCGAGTAAAACACTGCCCAGAACTATGTAGTAGATACCCGAATCGATTATAATACGAATTTATAAAGAAATCCCACGGAAATTTTTAAGAAAAGTCATGGTGGGAAGAATGGACTTTCTTTTCAATTTTCTGAAATAAAGTACTATTTGGAGACCAAAATTGATAATTTTGAACTCCCTCCCGAAACCTTTATATATTCTTGTAGAGATCTTCAAAACGTAGCTAAATGCAGTATTTGAAAGAAATCGGTCCGTAATGAGCGAGTTCGTTTCGAAAACAAATTCCGAACTCGGACTTTTTCTTTTAAGAAAAAAAAATCTCCCCCGACCCTGGGGTACAAAACGGGTTCTGAGGCCGTGGTCCTCGAAATTTAAACATGAATTGGATAGAACACATAGAGACGGACCGAATCACCCAGTTTCGAAGGAATCTACCGATAACTTTTTTTAAAAAAAAAATGTAAAAAAGTGTGGAAAACGGGACCGAAAAAAAAGGATGCAATTTTATTAGGGGTCACAACTTTTTTAATTTCGATCGCTCCTCCAAAAGCTTTATATATTCTTGTAGAGAGACTCAAGACGAGTCCCCTTTCCGAAACTGAAAGAAGTCCGTGCATATTTAATGGGTTAAATTCGCAAAACAAAAAAAAGACGACCGCGCCTCTGGCGGTAGGATGGCGTGAAGATTGGAGACCCAGTCTTTCCAGCCAGCATTTCCGTACTTCTCCGTTTTTCGATCCGATCGAAATGGATAGGAATCGTCGAAGACTCCCTTGGGAGTGTTCTTGCGGAATGTCGAAGAAATCGGAGGACTTTCACACACTGTTCTGACACTTCGAAAATTCGGAATCCAGGAAAAGCGATTGGACGTTCGTTCCGTTTGTGGAAAAAAAAAAAGAAACGAATCCCCTTTTTAAGTGAAACACTGCCCGGAATTATATAGTGGACACCTCTGTCGATAATAATTTCGATTTATAGAGAAATCCGATGGGAATTATTAAAAAAAAATTGCAATTCGAGGAATTTTTTTATTTCAATCTTCAGAAATAAAGTACTTTTTGGGGACCCCAATTCGTAATTTCTAACTCCCTCCCAAACCCTTTATAAATTCTCGTAGAGCTAATTGAAAAGTAACACCCTGCAAGATTTGAAAGAAATCCATAAGTAATGAGTCGGATAATTTCTGGATGAAAGTCGAAATTTGATTTTTTTTAATTAAAAAAAGAGCTCACTCTGCCCATAGGAAAAAAGGGTTTCGAGGCTCTGCTTCTCAAAATTCAATCCTCAGTTAGAAAAAGGATCACGAGACGGAGTGAAATACCAAGTTTCAAACGGATCTATCCATATTTAGTTTGTCGAATTCGCACCGGAAGGGGCTTCGAGCTCTATAACGGAAAAAAGTAAAATTGCACTCCCTCTATGAAAACGCTCTTAGAAACAGATTTCACGAACAAAAACTGCATTGATTCGTGATAGGAATGTATTACAGAGTCTGAATACTTATTCTCCTTTTTTTATTCCACTCTCGAATTTCTAACTGAAACGGACATAAACTCGAATTTCCGGTAGTAAAAAGATTTTAATTAATTTTTTGCACTTTGGCAGAAGCATTGGATCTGCCTTGTTCAACTGTCCAGAAGATCATGCGAAACATCCACCGTTAATATCCATACAAGCTTCAACTTGTGCAGGAATTGCTTCCACATGATTTCGAGACTCGACATCTGTTCTCACTGCAGTTTCTTGCTCGTTTGGAAGTTGATCCAGAATGACCTTGGAATATCCTCTGGACAGACTAATTTTTGAACTAATTTTTTATTCGCTCAAACAAATTCCCATCCCTTCTTTATGTCGTACACAGAATTTTACAACTTTCTGAACAATAGTTTCGTCTGTACACAATTTTGAAGTAGGGTCGTTTAATTATGGACACCCGGTATATATATATATATATATATATGGGTACATAATATTTCTATTTACAAGCAAATCAATGTTCATTATTCAAAAGACTTCGTAAAATAATTCAGATGCAATAAAAAATTAGCAGCATATTTGGATTTCAAATAATTACAATGGAAATATATGTTTACAAAAAGTCGGAGCTTCCACAAAAAAACAAATAAATTGAATCTTTCATTTTGTATAAGTCTATATGCTTTTGTTTGGTTTTGTTTTCCTTTCACAACTTAGTTGAAACTCAACAATTTCTTTTAAAAAAAGATTTAGCTTATTTATCAAAGTATCGTTTAGGTTTTAATTTTTAATGAACCATTCATGTTATCAATAACATACGTCTTTGGTAAGTGTCTGTTATTTACACAGTCAGAATTTCAATTCATATGTTTATTTTATACTAAAACACATACCAAAAGGTTGTATTTGATTTAAAATTATTATCTTATCTAACAAAAAGCATGAAATAAATTATTGTTCTAGCTCATCATCATTATTTAATGGACGTGGAATTTACGTATTGACATTGGTTTTTCAGAATGCTCATGACATTTACTCAAATATTGTTGACTCGTTTTCTTTAAAACATTATAACCAACATATAATAAAATGGATGTCTTTTGTAAAAAAAAAGACTATATTTAATTTTTCAACTGTTTAATTTATAACTCATTGTATAAGCAAGGTTAACGGACTAACAGACTAAAACAACCCACTTTCATATTAATTCCATCCTTGACAGAAGTCTGAGGTTCAAAATTGTAAGGTTCGTCATCAATTGTCCTAATGTTGCTTCTGAGTGTGACGTTAATAAATAATAATAATCCATTTTATTGTTAGATCAAAGCCAGCATTTTAAAATATCGGATCTCAGTTCATTTTCTGATTTCAGAAGTAATAGATATCTCTATTTTCATTCTGAAACAAATGGCTGTGATACTAATACTTTTATCCTACAATGCGTTATGTGTGACCTGTTTGGTCACTTCAGTTATCGCTGTAGACATCAAAAACCACTCGGAGACACACAAGCCCAAGATCTGTGGGGCCAAAATTTATTAAATTATGAAATAAATGTTAATTGTGTCAGTTCTAAGTTTGATCACGGTTATAGGAACAGGGGTTCTCAAGAAGCTACAAACTTTTTTCTGTAATCAAATTTATTTTGACATTTATTGGCCTTCTTTCCTTTCCTATGGATTTGCAATCGATCATAAGCTATTTTCCCTCTCCGGCTAAAAAACTAAAAAATGGGGGGGGGGGGCAAACTTAAATATGGTCTCACAACTGCAAGTTTCGTGATCACTGTAAGTAGGTTTCCATATTCTTCTATTTCAAGAATGATACAATTGCGTAAATAATCTGTTGAATCCCCTTAAGAATCTTCCTTAGTATTTTCATTGTCTGAATAGATATTTAATAATTAGTTTTAACAACCAAATTCCCATCTTTTTTACAATAAAATTGAACATACTGTTTCTGTTGACTTTATTCCAGATATTTAATATTTTAATTAATCCGTGTTTCCCCACTGAGCTTTCTCTAGCTTATTCTTTTAGACGAAATAAGTAATTGTCATACTAATAAATTCCTCCTGATGGGGGAATTCATTGCTAGATTTCCGTTATGGGGATACAAACATTCCGACCCAAAACGCAAAAGCATCCTCTCGATTTCCTACTTAGCATTTTATATTTACAACACATCAGAGAAGGGACCTATATTTGCGACCCACTCCCTTATAGGTAATCATTATATTACTATGATTTCCAATACTCTAAACCATCTCTTGAGTGTGCAAGAGATTTTGGGTCTTGATTATCTTCGTGATCAACAATGAATGTTCCTATGAATCCAAATATGGAATTGGCAAATTTTATATACATTTCTATACATAAATTACAAAACTATAGAATGAATTAAATGCGGTCAACAGTGTTTGCCTCAGCAGGAGGAATTTTTCGTACACCAATTAAATACCTGAGCCTCACATCTTCCCGAATTCGAAGAATCCTGCGTCTTCTCGTTTAGATAATGGAAGGATTCACTCATTTGAATGTAAATCGATCAATGACGATGGAATGCTGTGAATCTCCTTAATTAGAGAAGAAATATTTTAGCGATATATAGAAAAATGTAGTAATCTTAGATTTTCGTTCTACTACCTGTCAAAACATGATAACCCTAAGCGTCTCCATCCCGCCTGCGCCTCTCTCTCTCTCTCTCTCTCTCGATACTCGTCAATGTTTTGGAAGTGCATTGGAGAAAACTATTCGGGTTACGACCAAAGGTGGACAGGGAAAATACTTTTCAACAGGTGATGGAATCAACTGTTTGCGGAGGAGGGGAAGGAGTTGGCTTTGAGTCACTAAACCGTTCGATATTTTGAGCTATCTAGAACGACGGAATGGAACATTTACTCTAGATTTCTTATTACGGTCAGAATTATCGCACCGTTATTAACATAACACACGTCAGTAAACGCACATTTTTTCCGTTCCAAAGTATGGATCAGTATTAATTACATGTTTCCATTATCCTAAATTAAGCTTTTCTTTCGTAGTGATTTCTTTGATAATTTTTCATTTACTTAATAGGTTTTTGTTTTTAAATTTATAAATTTAGTATGTTTAGTGAATTAAAATAATTTTTATATGAGTTTTAGTAATTTCAATATTTGAAAGTAATTTTTAAGGCATGAAATTTTTTACTTAATTTTAGAAAGATAAAAAATAATCATTTAAGTAACATTTTTATGATGGAAAATAAATTTTAGAATATACAATTTCTTAAAAAAATATATAAAGAGTCAAAAAAATATTTAAAAATATTTTTAAAGAAAATAATTTCAAATAAATTCAAGGAAAAATATAAAATTGTTTTTTACTAAAGAACTTAAAAAGTAATGTACAAAATTATGGTCAAACAAAAGTATACTTCGAAAAGAGTGTAACCACATTAACGTACAACAAAATCAGTGTTAACGAGTAGAAAATGTATTACTTATTCATTAAATTATGCTGTTAGTATATTGTTTTGAAAATTCTTAGCTATTTTCAACGAAAGAAATGGTAGAAATATCAACTATTGTCTTATAAAATTAAATATTGGCTAAATAGTAATTTCTATAATAAAATCCCTACAAATAAATCTAAAAAACTGATACTGATCAGTAATATTAAATGAAAAATCAATCATAATATTTTGTTACACATACTCTTAGTAAAATTTTATTTTGTAAGTTATTTGTTTGAATTCCAATGTGTAAATCAAATTTCTTTGTATACATACGTAAGAGTATTAATTACATGAGAAGAGTAAAATCGAATATTTTTTCTGCCTTTGATACAATTTTCAAGAGTTATGAACAACACACCTTGAGAATATTATGTTTTTCTTTCTTCGAAATGCTTCAGTTTTACGTGTATCTTGCTAAGCCTTCGATTTTCATTGTTAATAGCTCTTGAACGTTAATGTAAATAAATAAAGAAATGTGTTTTAAAGAAACTCAACACACTTACCCATCTAACAACAGTTTATAAATTAATAATTCCGTAGAATCCAAAAAATGAATATTTAAAACTACTCTTATTAAACAACATAAACCATTCTAAATTTAAAAAGAGAGGAATAAAAACCCAATAAATAATCATTTACATACATGATTTCCATTTTGCTCACATTTTATAAAATATAATATTCTGCCTCTAAAAGGTCTTATTTAGGAATTGTTTGTATATGAGTTAATAAAATCGATAACTGAAGATCAAACTAGTTTATGTTTTAAAATGACCATTTAAAACAAATATAAAACCATTTTATTTCAATCATTCAACTCGTATACTTCGATGAAGCCATAATTTTTTGACATACAACACAATCTAATTAAACGAAAAAGGAAACATTACTGAAAACATATTATTTTATGCACTTACACATTGAATCAATGAGCTCGTAATGTTGTTTTGTGCTTTGTTTTCAATGTGTTTTCGGAATCTGAAGATAAAATAGTGTTTATCGTCATATGGTAGTAAGTAAAAATTCAACACACATTAATAAAACGCATTGTTTTATCATCCAAAACCAAGAAACTGATACTAATAAGCGTTTAGTAATTAAAGAATCTAAATGAATAATTATACATCAAAACACATAATATTTTGTTTTTAAGTAATAGTTAGATAAAGTGAAAGAATAAGAATCGTACAGAAAATAGTATTTTCGTTAAAGTATTCTCTAAACTTAAAAAAAACATGTGTGAAAAAATTTGGAAATATATTCAGTACACGACTGTTAGTTTTAAAGTATATAGTCTGACTCATTCAAAAAATTAATATTGTTGAGCTCATTTTCTGTTCCCATAAAATTTGTTCGAAAAGCACTGCAAAAAATTTTAACTTGATATTCAAATATTAACAGCATGAAATAATTTTTCAAGTAACAAGTGTAAAATAATTTTTCAGTAAACTTATTTTTGATCAATGTAATTATTCCATAATTTAAAGTTTTTATTCAAACATTTCTGACAAATTTATTCAGATTAAAATATTTCTTTTAATTAGAACGAAAAAAGAGTTTAAAAATAATAATATCTATTTGTGACCATGAGTTAGGTAAAACATTTTAAAATGCATCTTATTCATTTATTTTAAAACTGTTTTATTAAATAAAAGAGAAAACATGTATTAAAAATTATATCCAATTTCATGTTTAAAAATCAAAAACTTCTATCTAATATATTCAGATTAAAATAGCTATATTATTTAAAACGACAAAAAAAAATGTATAAATTAACAAAAGCCATTGAGAGAACCATTGACGCAGAAAAACCAAAAATTGCCTTTAAACTGTCTTATATATATAACGAAATTTCAATTACGTTTTCACAAGCTGAACAGCTAAAATAAATGTTATACAATAACCGTTCCAAATTTAAAAATGAAACTTTTTACATAAACATTATGCTAATTGTCATAATTTAATGTTTTTATCAATTTAATTTAATTTATTACTATGTTAATTCTGTCCAATTAGAAAAAAGAAAATGTTGTACATGATTACAACTAGCTTATCGGTACGAATGTAACATTTCTGTACGAAGTCCATCACCAAAGATAAGCAGGATAGCTTCGATACCTTATCGGAACGTAGATAACGTTCTAGTAAAAACTCAAAAACTGAAAATAAAATAAGATAGGGGTGGCAGACCTAGGCTATGATCAATATGTAGATAATATTCAAGTAGGAGGTACACATACTGAGATAAGTAGTACAACTTGGATTTCTTAACGGATATAATGACACCTCCTTCCAAATAGGATAAGAAGGAAGAGAGGCTCACTTCTAACTGTCGGATCGCCCTGTTTAACCCTTATCTGTCGTGTAGTGTCACATTCAATCAGTCGGGCCTCAAGTCTTCACTTCAGAATCGTGTTCGAGTAGGGAGAGAGGGTATCTAGTTTGGTCATCGTCTTCATTAAACCGTAACTGTGGTCAAAATTCAGCAGTCTAGCACCAATAGACAATACGTTGCTTCTGAGTCTGACATCAGTCAACAATATATTAATAATACTTTAATTGTTCCATTTCAATATTTTTTGTATTTATGCCAACTGAATTCCTTTTTAAATTGATACTACGAATTTTTTTTTCGATGGATTAATTTTAATACTTTCATAGTTAGTTCACATTGTTTGAATTTTATTTTTGAATAATCTTTCGAAATAAATGCACTAAGAGTATGGTAAAAACTCTAACCTAACCGAGTGTTGAAAATGTTAGGTTACATGGTTAAAAAAAATATTTTTGACATTTTGAAGATTTTCTTATTCAAAATTTTTCAGTGGCATTCAAATTTTACATATTTATTCACTTAAAAGGCATCCGATTTATTTTAATGTGAAAAGACATAGTTATCCCAGAGTTAAAGGTTTCGAAATTACATCAAAAGCAATCATTTCACAAAGCTATGAACTTAGCATTGGGGAAGTGAAACAATATTCATAAAGAGAGATGCAATATAAACTCAAAAAAAAAATAAATAGGAAACAATATACATTTTTATTTAGTGATTACGAAAATGGCTTCATGAAATTTAAAAGGAAGAAAAAAGAGAGTTCTTAATATAAGTAGGAAACTTTCCAATGCTTCCTCTCTTTTTTTTGCAGTTTTAATTTCAATCTCCTTCCTTTCCTTTGTCGTCAAATCCCAGCAACCATTAAAAACGTTTGCTAACACGCCTTTTGAAAAACCTACTTAAACGGGGAAACAGTTATTAACACCTGACATGACGAAGGGGTAAAAGTAATAAGTGCCTCTCTCATGCTTAATATGTAGAAATGTTGCCGAAGGAATTTTCCGCTTCTCTGAAAAATAAAAGCAAAAAAATGTAGAAACTTTTTTATTTTTTTGCTATTGAAGAACATAAACTGTTGGATACTTTTTTCTGTGTAGTATATCGACATTAAAATGAATCCATTTCACAGGAATTCGAATAGAAGGAAAAATAGATTCAGGAAGATGAAAAAGAAGTAATATTTTCCCCCTTTTAGGAAACGTAGATGAGAATCTCTCTAAATCTTCTTTTGAATTCTTCCACACTGAAGTGCTGAATGTTTATTCGAGCTCCGAATGTGATTTCTAACCTGATTTTAATACAAGTCAGTATTGAGACTAAATTGTTTGTATATATATATATATATGGCCAAAAATTATGTGATTTTTTTAATTCAAAAAATAATGGCTGTATATACAGTTTTGTATTACTTTTTAGATAATTTTTTCTCAAATTTTAGAAAAATTGCTCAAAGAAAATAGTCTTGGGTCTCAAAAGAAAAAAAACAATATTGTTTTCCCTGTTCGTTTGGCTGAAAATCAATTTTTGCAGTAAATGATATATGAATACGATATTCAAATTCATTGAAAATATTATTATATAAATTTCTTTCCTTTTTTTAATATATAATGAATCAGTACTTAATTTTATACATTTATTGCAATGTATTCATGTAAATAATTACCAAATCTTTGCTGAGGTTTAGGTTCTAGATTTTAAGAGAGGACAAACAAATTCCTTTTAATCACTTAACTCTTTTCCATCATTTTATATTTATGATATTGTTCGAAACACATATGAACTTTCTCTTCATTTGTCATATGGACTTTCTTTCGCTTCTTGTGTCTCTCTTTCATATCACTCGAACAATTTCCTGATAACGTATTTATCTTTTGATTTCGCGTTTGATCCATTAAGCGTCAAACTTCATTCACGTCATGCAACTGTCATGAATATTATCGATCGTCACTCAGTATTTTTTTCATGATTTAAGAATCTGGACGTAATTACAATATACACTTAGCTTAATAATATCACGGCACGGTAATTAAATGAAATTATAAGAAAATACCTGAAAGTGCATTTATAGTAATAAATGAGCTCTTTCCTTTAACATATTGAGCTATTCTACTGATTCTACCGACTGCGAAAATAAAATTGTGTTCGTTTGACTGACGGCAAGTTCTGGAAACACAAAGAGGACCACGATGGAAAAAATAATGTTATTTATTTTAAATGAAATAATTCTCATGAAAAGTAAATCATTTTGAATAGACTGTGAAAACCAAATACACTTTCCAACAGCAAAAAATATAATCCAAATAAAATAGCTACGTCTTTCACTGGCCAGGCTAATTCTTCATTTTCTTCTTGTTCAGTTTTTCCCTAGTTCATTTTTCTCCAAACGGTTTCCATTTATCTTGTAGTTTTTTCCACGATCAGTTAGATTTTTTATCCACGGATCCTTACAATGAATTAATCAGCATTAATGGTTAATCAGCTGAAATCAAATGATTGATTCACAATTTTAGTAAAAATTTAACAGATAAAAGAATTGTGTTTCACCTACAATATCAATTATGCATTTTGGGCTTTAATTTATGTAAGCCGTGCTACTTGCTGACAAATAATTTTTAGAAATAACGCGAGTTTCACTTTTACATATTTCCTAAATATTATTTTATTTCAAAAGTTTCAATTTTAATAAAAATTATATTCCTTTTCTGTGGGTCACATTGGAGGATGACATTTTGTTTAAGATAACGGATAAAATATAATTATATTCAAACTGATAAAAAGATATTTAAGTAATTTAAACTTCATTAATTCATGTTATTCTTTATTTTAAAACTGAAAAGTAAACAGAAATGTACTATGAAATCAGAGAGATGTTCATCAAAATTTTTAAAATTCGAAAGCTTTGAAATTTAGATTCATAGTAGTAATCGAAGCTATCACCAATGAATCAGTGTTCCACAGATATTTTGTCTCCGCTTTTATTTTCTTATGCTTCATCATTTGAAAGTGCCCCTTACAAATGTAGGTGTTTCCAAACTACGACAAAATATGTAGTGTATGATAAGTAAGTGAGATATATTTTTCTTTGGCAAGATGCAGAAGTTCAGCCAAAATATGATCAAACTATAAGATGATTAATATTATACACTCGTGATCCATTTTATTAGTGAAATGTTGGATTTCAGGTCTGAGAGAAATAAAATTTGTTTGGGGTCGCATGACCTTTAATTAACATTTGGAGCTTCTTTACTACTTTGTTATGCGAACCTCGCATTGCATAAGAAGAGCGATACATGTCATTATTTTTTTACACAAATTGAATTAAATAGAATGATTATATTTGGAACAAATTATTTATTTCTATCTTTAGGAGCAAATTTGTTTAGATGTATAGTATTATTTTGCTACAGTATAAATACATCAAATGAAATATTTGGTATGCTTCATTTTTTAAAATTATTTGAGCTATTTGAATAGGAATTAACAGGAGCAATCTTTTTGATTTGTCTACATAAGGTTGTTAAATTAGATATTATTAATTAACACCCTTTTTTGTTTTAATTAACTGAATTAATGTATTTTGAATAAATTCATTGGAAGGAAATTTTAATCGTCAATCCTTATTCCATTTTATGAAAAGTTACCCATACTTGATCGTGAGTATTATTTAGTAAAAGTTTAAAACTTTCATATGCGTACTCTTTGTTTGTTAACGAAATGATTATTATTTTTACAATTGAAAAGAAACTTATTCTAAACAACGTTTTTAAATGTCTTTAGGAGATTTCACCTTATTTCGTAAACATCGTTATTAAACATCTTTAAACATTTTAAGAAAATTCTAATGAATATAATAAAAGAAACAAAATCTTATATGAATATGAAATTAAATTTAATATTCTCCTTTTACTCAAAGAGTTGACTAAATTTTTTGAAGATTAACACACTCTTATTTAACTTGAAATTCTAGAAATATCCAAGATTATTATTTATTTTCTTTTATTGGATGCATTCTTTTTTAACAACATTTCGTTAGTTCAATGAATGAACTGAATGTTTTCTGAATAAATTAAATTTAGTTCGTTAGTACGAAAAACGTTAAGTCAAAAGATAATTGTATTGAGGAACAGCAAGTTTGTTGAAAAATTTCGTATATTGTGTTAATATTTGAACGCTTACACATCAAGTTAGAATTTCTACATTTCTTTTCTAACAACTTTTGTGTATTATTTAATTAACAAAACGAATGTGAGTTTATCTCTTAAATTATTTTATAGCGAATTATTTTCGAAAGGAGCTTTAATTATAATTTTTTCTGTTATGATTAGTTCTTTAATTTTTATTCTTCGCTTTTTCTTTTAATTTAGTTTTTATTAAACACACTTATTTTTTTCCAATCTTTAAAACTAACAATCTTGTTTAATTTGAAGTATTCAATAAGCTCATTTTTCATGTACGAATTCTTTCCTAACAAGTCAATTATTTAAATTGAATTTACATATCCTGAATAAATTTTTATTTAATTATTTCGTATAAAAAGACTAAATTATGAAATAGTTACATTAATATACGATAAGGTTTTGAAAAGGTTGTCTATGATATTGCAAATTTTGAATATCAAGTTATAATTTAAGTAAATTCATTGCAAAAGTTTTGTTAATAATAAATTATCTATAAGAAATATTTTCTGAATTTATCTGAATGTATTGGCTTCAAAACCCTGTGAAATATTTATTATTTACTTACTGATAAAAAAGGATCTCTGTCTGCAGCCTTTACTTAAATTATGTAGTCGATCGAAAAGAAAGATATCATGTTCTGAAGGTTTCAAAACAAATATACGCAGAAGATGTTAGAAAACTGTTAGAAATTCAATTATTATTAGTTTCATAAACTTATTGATGATCGAATATAATTATTTCATAATTTGAAGTTATTATTATTGAAAAAATTATTTTAATTGACAATATTTATAAATTATTGGAAAGCTATGTTGTTTTGGAATCTAATATTACAAAATTATTCAAAGAAAGAACAAACATGTAGAGCATTTTTGAATTGTATATACTTATAATTTTACCTATGTCTTTTTTAAAAAATGTGCTTAAAATATGTATAAATATTCCACTATTATGTAAAGTGGTTATTCTTAAACTCTTCTTTGCTGCTAAGGACTAGGCCTTTGACACATCACCTCTCCTCACATCATAATAAATTTCTTCTGAATTTTTTATGCGATTGATATAAAATATAAGTTATTTACATCCGATACCTGCTTTCATCTCTAATTAACTTAGTTTTCAAAAATATGTCGTAATAAATTTCCCTCAATTTTTTTATTGGATTGAAGTGAAACAAATTTAAAAAATTAAATATTTTATTTACTAAGCTATTTATGCATTACCTTAAATCATATATAAAATGGAATCAAGATATGACTGAAAATAAATAACATTATTTAGAATTTTAAGCTGTGCAGCAACCTACTTTTTGACATATGAATCTCAAACTGCGTCTTTTTAGTTTGGCTTCCTTCTTGGAATGGTTTGGGGTTAAATGATTTACTATTATTAGACACTCAAGGGGCTATTGTTTTAGGTCGATCACTTTTGGAGTAACAGATAACTTTTCATTTTTTTTATCGTTTGCTTGAATTGTAATTACAGTTAACTTAAATATATTCAATTTAGTAATTTTTCTTTTTCTTTAATTTTAATTACATTTAGCTTAAATATATTCAATTTAATAATTTATCGTTTGTTTTAAGTTTAGTTACGTGTAGCTGATATAATATCCAATTTAATAACTTTTCGTTGCTTTAATTTTAATATTGGAAAGATTACTGTTGTCCATTTCTCGATATTTTATCGTTTACTTTAAGATATTTGCCTACCGTGGCAGATGATTTTTTTAAATAATTGAAAAAATAACTTTTTATATGTATTATACTATAAGATATGATTAAAAACTTAAAATAAAATGTAAAATTCGGTATGAAATAAAAATATATATATAAATATTTTAGCTCAAAAGATACAAAAAAATAGCAGTAAAGTGACACTATTGCAAAACACCAAAACTAAAATTTATAAAGAGATATTTCACTTCTGCAAACTTTATTATGATGAATTGAGTCTCATTCAGGATTTGTGCTATTCTCACAAATTTAACGCTGGCAATTATATATTTTTACCAAGTCGTGTTTTTAACACACAGAAAAACCGTAAAAATTTGTGACAATTTATTACTTTATCAACAATCAAATGCAAAATAATAGTATTACAACAAAGGGAGAAGTTATTATCCTAAATTTATCTTCATAGAGTATTCTGTGAAAGTTTCATAACATTTTATGCATAATCTTTTCCAACATGATGTTTTGCTCTAAAGTAAAATAGGAAAATCTCAATTTTGAGAAAAAGCTAAAAAAAAAAAACATTTCATCACTGAAACTTACCTAATTAATTAAAAATTAGTATTAAAAGGCCTCTAATTCATACACTTCACTATCTGTATTACTTAAATAAGTTATCTTTTTCTTCCTGATGGCCTTTAATTTTTTCCTACGCTTACATGCAACAGATGTTGTATGGCGTTTCGAATCTCCGATTCAATTGTTATCCGAATTTTCATATCCTTTTTAAGTAAAGTATCCCGGATTTCTAATGTTTAACTTATTTAAGACTCTTAAGCAGTCTTGATATCCTTCGTTAAATTATATAATTGCATCACATGCACCCAATTTCCCAGTTTTCATGCAAACAAAAACTTCTTTTGGTATTCTCTGTCATATTACATCTTTAAAAGATTCACAGGCATTTTGGACTTGGGGAAATTCATCTTGCATGTTGGAAGATATTTTGATGGCAATATTACGTAAAATATCATTGTAAACAAACATTCAAGTTCCATTTCCGGTAGCAAAATGCTACTTCCAGTTCTACAAAATTGACTCCGACTATTATTAAAATGCTTATAATTCAACTTCTGAGTAAGATAGAAACCAAATAGAAAATATTCTGGAAAGCTAAGAAATCAGGCTTTAATAATAAACTGTAAATAAAAAAAATAATCGACTTTTAGAAAATCGCGTTTTAAAGGTAGGCGGATAAACCTTAATTCTAATAATTAAATGAGTAATGCAATAATAATTATTTTAAAAAAAGCATACTTTGGGTGGCTAAATCTGTTCTTTGCAAAATTTTGCATAAAACTTTTTCATTAATCCAAATTAATTTCAATCCTCAAAATTTTTAATATGCAATTTCTTGAAAAAAGACCCTATAACTAAAAGGTTAAATTTATATTATCTAAAAAGGATAAATAATTTTATGTTAAATGATAGTGCACAGTTTTGATAGATCACTTTACCAACAAAAAACTTGTTATCTTTCTAAAATATAATTGTGTGCTTAATTCTGTGCAATATTGTTTCCTCAAACAAAGTTATATTTTTAAGATAAAACTGCAATTACCATAATAACACAAAATACTTTGAAGTATCAATGATTAAAGGGAAAATAAAGTAGTGAATGAAGCTGCCAGCACCAGGCTTATGTCCCACTGAAAAAAAAAAAAAAAAAAAAAAAAGCGACGTGACGCAGGGATGCTAAGTGCCGTTTTCTGAGTCCAGCTATATTTATACGAAAAATAGAGGAGGATATATTCACACGTTGGCGAAACAAACCCGAGTATGCAAACGAGACTCAAATCCCTCTCGCTCTAAGTCGTTTTTGGACTTCGCGGATTCTTACTCTGAACTTGGACGCTCTACCAGATACTTTTTTTGCTCTTCCTTTCCACTGTCATTAAACTTCCTTCCTAGATTCTTTATTTTATTTTATTTTATACTCTTTATTTTATTAAAAAAACTACAAAACAATTATACACTTTCTTCACTTCTGGAAGCGGACTGTCCATAAAGGTCACCGTTCTCCTGAAATGAAAATTTATGTAATTACAAAAAAAAATTTACAAAAAAACTTTAATTTTATTTTTATTATTATTATAAAAACAAATCCCATGACTGGAATTTATTCTGGTTGAGGGGGAAAAAAATTATTTCTCTTTCATATTATATCCTACTCTTATCTCTTTCGCACTATCTCATACTAAGCGCCTCGGCGCATTTTTTTAAACTGCTTGTTCCTTCGCTATTTAATGATCTTTTTTAAAAAAAGATCACAGCTCATACATGAGTAAAACGCCTGCCCAGGCTAGCACTCAATATCCTCATTCGATTGTCGTTGTCGCAAACGAGAGGAGAATTTGTTGCATCGGAGATCAAAGGAAACACGTGTCAATGGTGTTAGAGGTTTAAATGGTATTGCCCCTCTTTCAGTGGGAGAGAAGTGTCTCAAATGGAATGTTTGTCTTTCTGTTTTTTCCACAACTCTCCCTTTCGGTTTCGTGGCCTCTCTTATGCTGCCTTCGTTATAAGGACGGAAATTGCGGTGGGTGAACGCATACAAAGAAGGCTCGTTTAGGACTGTGAGTAATGAAACGCAGAATCTCTTCATTTCTATCAATAGAAGGATATTATTGGGTGAGTTTTGAAAAATTACTTTTACGGGTCTTGCGTGTTTTCGCTCATGTGAACCTCATGAAACGTACCAGTGAAGAACAGCTGTTTACAGAGAGAGACTTTTTAAAAAGTTATTTCTCTTACATGTTCTCGTAATCAGTAAGATTTAGAAAAGGATAATAAACTAAGTGGAATATTTATTATATATTAGGTTTATTGGAATGTTCTGTCCGTTTTTGAAGGGAAAAGTAATGAAAAAATTTCATACATTTAACATTATTTATTGTATAATATATTTTCCGACGTTACTAATAAACTTTTTCCTGCTTGGTGGTAATTTGTTGCCATTTTTCAAAAATGCCTTGTCTTTAGAGGCAAAGAACTCATGTGTTCTTGATTAACTAGTTCTCCGGTTTTGAATTTTTCTCTTTTAAAAAAAATTGTCATGGAGATACACAAGAGATTGTTAGAGGGTGCTCGGCTTAAGGAGTATGGTGGATGTGACAGAAATTCCAAACCTAGCTCTGTGATTTTGTGACGAATCACCAAAGCAGCATGAGGTTTGGCATTATCATGATACAATATAATGTGCTTCCAATTGAACACCACCAGCCTCTTTTTTTACAGTGGCTTTGTTTAAATCATTCATTAACTGACAGAATATCTTCTAATTGAGCTTTTTGTTAGGTTACATCGTCTACATATCATTAAAAGACTAGTAATACTTAAATAAATCAGTTTCTTAATTTAGCTACTTGCAATTTAATTCGTATTTTTACTCGTATTAATGAAATGCAGTACTAAAAGAAACAATGCGTGTGTCTGCAATTGAAATCTTTTGAAACAAAAATTATTAAGATGCATTTATATTTGCTAAAGTTGTATTCAAATTCTTTATTTGTAACTTATTTTCTATATTTCAAAAAAAAAAAAAAATCTGAAATAAAAATAATAATATTCTGTATTTGGAGAAATGTATTTTTTAAATAATTTTTAACTATAAATCAAATTTTTAAAATTAATCTCCTAGGTTAGCATGAAAGATGTCAGACGTGTTTGTAATTTTAGTTTAAAAGCAAGAAAGTACGAAGGGAGGAAAACCCGTAATAATTGTTTTTGAATTTGGTGAAATGTTTGAGATTCTTTCGCAGTGAAAAGTCTGTTCATGAATTTTCTGCAAAGTTAAGAGTGTCCAGTTTTACCATACATTCAAGGACCACGGTAGCCTAGTGGTCATGGTTTTGGATTCGTGACAGGGTGGTTTTCTTTCAGTCGCGAGTTCTAGCCTTGGTTATTAAAGACCTGCCGTGTAGCCAGGGCTGATGCTCGTTAAATCTGTCGGAGCCCAAAGTCCTCCCATTGGCATGGTGTGGAAGTTAGGAGAGGGCGTGCCAGCTCTGGTGAGGTCCTCGTTACTTGACCGACGTCCATCTCCAATAGCCCTTGTGTTGCTTCTGTGTGACGTTAAAAAAACTAAACAAACAAAGTGATACACTGAAAATAATTCTCTAATTTCTCTTTTTGATATCGAAAATTATTTTCATGTGAAAAAAAAAATGCCAGCCATTCGTCACAAAAAATTAGATGTTTGAAAAATACGACATAATTTTTAAGTCTCGAACTCAATTTTAGACACTTTGTCATTGAGAAAATTGGTTAACTTTATGCGTGTCTGAAGCGTTTAGAAGCAATTTGTGCGTGAGCTAGCAGTGCGCGTCGCTTGGCAGAAGTTTTCGTGCACGTGGTGTGACCGATATACTTTCTTTTTAATTCGTGTTTCATTCAACGCGTTAAGATTGTATGAATTTCTCTACATAACTTTTGAATTCTACAATATTCTATGAATATCTATTGAATATTTACAATAAGAGAAATTTTACAGGCGTTTACAAGTTTTTTAGAGTCACTATTTTTGCTAAATATAACATTACTTGATGCAGAAAAATGAATTTATGATTCAGACGAAGCTCGAATCATAAGTGAATATAATCTCGGTTCGATAATATTTCAGTATCGGATAAACCAACTAGAAATACCGATCTCATATCGGTGTAAAATTGTTGAATGATTTAGTATGACCCCAAATTGGCCATAAAAAAAAAATTTCTCGAACTTCTGAACAAAATTTTTAAAGACGAGTGAGGTAAAACTATTCCTACACTCCGTAGCAAGAACTCTTTATCCGAAGAAAAATATAAGAAGTTATTGAAAAGAACAAATCTGTAAAACGCTTAAGAATTATTTATCATAAGCAATACTATCATACAATATAATTTAAGAAATATTGTAATTCCGCATTATAATAAGCTCCTAGAATATCATTATGCACCAAATTACAGAGTTATACAATATAATACAAAGGTGAGACACGTCCGGTCAGTTTTTTTGGTGCAAATATGTAATAGGACCCTGTTTTTTTTTTCACAGAGCATCATTTAAAGAGTTTGGTCCCTCTTTATATGAATCTATATTGATTTCTTCGAATATTGCAGTTGGTAAACACTAAAAAAAAGTAACCAGAAGTTTCTATTTAATCAATAAAAGTGGACGTAGAAAGATTAGCATGTTTCTATGTGAATAAAAAGTTAGTTTTTGTCACCGCGGGGCGTTTTTTGATATGAATCAGTCGTTTGGGTATATTGGGTATAAAGACAATTGTGAAAAGAAAAACATGTTGACTTGAAATGAAAATAAATATTATGCCAATCCTCCATGATTTTTTTTTTACTTTCGATTCCCCCAACAATACGATTCAGAGTTTATTTCAGTGTTTTCTCGAATTCGTAAAGTGCTTTGGATCATTTTACTTCTGAAGTGTAAAGTAAATATATAGATTTCAATCTGTACAACTAAATTCTTTCCAAATGATAACCTGGAGAGAAAGTAGTGTAGAATAGGAAAATGCATTGATATCTGAAGAGGAAAAATATATACAGGTCTTTTTTTTTCAAAAAGAACTTTTTTTTTCCCCAAAAAATCTTATTTCAACTAAAATCGAAATACTATCTTAAAATTCAATGCAAATATGGAATTTCGAATGAAATATACATACTGTAACTGTCCAAGTGTCTTACGTTTTTGCGTAAAGCTATTCCTAATGCGGTCGCGAAAATATTTATCTTTCCTTTTACAAACGTTTTTGAAAACGCAGAATTCTATCCCTTTCCCCTTTCAAGATGCGGGTGGTCGGCAACGACCCCTAAGAGAGGACATTTTTATAACTCATTTCGGTTTCTGTACGTAAGTGAAAAGCGGTTTCGTAGCCTTGGGCGAATCTTGTGTGACAGATTGTTACGTCGTGTGGGGTTCAGATTATTCAGATCAGAAGTTAGTAGGTGTTCAACCGATCTATTGAGTTTCAATAAAAGTGTTTCGACAAATGAGGAATAAGAAAATATCGCTTGAAAAAATTGTTGAGTTAAAAGTTAAAAAACATTTGTTTACTTCAAACAATAGAAAAATTCTTTTTTATGTCATTTTTAAAAACTTTTTTTTTTGAAAATAAATATAATTTTTATTTTAATATCACGATTTTAACACAGCAAAAATCCCATATACTCATTGGTGAATAAGAAAACACAATATTATTTGCCTGTTTTGGAAAAAAGTAATGTTTAGTACAATGTGAGATTGTCTAGATTAACACAGTCTATTACAGAGCAGTCACTGCTGAACAATGTGCATTAAGCGGAAATATCCTCTCTACATCAGCATTTGTGCCAGGGCAACATATTGCACATTCAATCAATAATTTTAAATTTTAATAGGGTATATTTAGATTATTCACAATACACTTGAGATGATTCCGACATAAATCTGGAAATAAAAGAACAATAATTTATTATGAAAAGAGATTTTTCTTTATTAGGATTTTACACCAAAATAGAAGCTCATAAAGACCCGCCCAGTTCTAAGTAGGCAGAATTGTTTTCCAAATGGAAGATATCTCTGCAAAAGACGTGTTTCGGATACTGATGTGGAAACAAATGCTTAGATTTGTCGACTCCACTTTTCAGAGACCGCTTGCAATACTTGTAATGATTACTTGAGTATTTTCTAAGGGTAAAATGTAATGATGGGTTCCCTAAAAGAAAACGAAATTTGGCTTTGACAAATCCGGACCCTTGGTTCTATTGTGCTGGAAAGATAGACTTACATACCATCTCTCTCATGGATTGGTGTCGAATTTTTGAAGGAATCGGACATTCTCGAGACGTTACGGTGATTTATTAGTTAGGGTTGGGCTGTTTACGGTGATTTATATAGATAAAAATTAATTTTAAATACAAAAGAACTTCTTATAACTATGTTGTGTATTTTTGATACGGTTTTTTTTATCTCTATAATTAAAAGCAAGTACGAAACATATTTAACAAGGTAATACTTCTCTTTTTGAGCAAATAAACTAAAATATTCACTTAATTAAAAAAAAATATTAAAGGTATGTAAGACATATATTTTATGAACAGTAGCACAAACTTAAAGTTACGAACTAAAATGAAAGATGAAATGACGTATCAATTAAAAAAGTTATGAAAATATTTGGTTTAAAAACTCAACACACAAATAAGATATCGTGATAAAACCCATTATTTGATATTTGACATTCAATGGAAACTGTACTAATTTCTATTTTTTTTTTCATTTCATATTAAATTATCAGTTGTAAATAATTTATTTAACTTGGACATTGAAGCCGTTTCCAGATTGTTTTTTCTATTATTATCCATATGCTTTGTTATGAAACTTTATCCAACACTCGCAATATAAAATGAACCTTTACAGATTATACATTTCACCAAAGAAATGTCATTTTAATTGTTGTCTTAATAACTGGAAACTTACTGTTAAATACTAGTTAAGATATTTTTTACTGCTCTTTCAACTACCCATATAGCTTAGCAAAATAAATAAGTAAATAACTAAATAATTGCATAAGTAATATTTAGCTAAAAATTATAACAAATTACTTTTGTTTGCTTAAGGCGGATCCCTGAAATAATGTAATCCTGTTTGGTAAACAAAAAAACTAATGGTTAGAATGAACTACAATTCCCTACTAATTAAGCGATTCCAAACTTTCTTTTATCATAAAAACATAATACGTTTCATGCGTTTAGACAGATGTAGGTTAATAGAAACTTATAAAAGGTTGTATAAAAATGCCGTTATAGTTTATATAGATATATAGGAGTACAAAATAATTTAAAGGTATATTTTAGCAGGGAAGGTTTTTAAAGGAGCACAGTTTGGCAAAAAGGAGTACAAAATTATTAAAAAAAGTACGGTTGGTAACCTTAGCTACTTTTACTCGCAACGATGAATTGCAATTACAATTGTACAAACCTTTGTTATTAAAATGTATGAAAAATTACGCTTCTTATTTATTATTTCTATTTTTATATATTTTCCTGAAAACTGCAATTGTAAGAGTTGTACTCCCAAAATTTCTGACCCCCTAAGTTTTGCACAAATCGTTTCTGCCTTAGTCCGACTCATCCCTATCAAGTGAAAATTCCGTATTCTAGTCAATATTATTGTATTGCAGATTGGTTTTCTATCTACTTTATTTGTCAGTTTTATACCCTCTACACTAAACTGTTAACAGAGCACACTCCTGTAAAGAAGTTTGAATTTAAAAATATAACTTTTAACATTGGCAACAATATCACTTTTATCTATTTTTAATAATCTCTTAATGGATTAAACTACTACTTTATTATGTGGACACTTTATTTAATATTACGTATAATATAACAAACAAAGTTCGAAAGGAATTTTAAAAGAATTATTTCAAAAACTGTTATAGATAAGATCATAATTTTTGTATATCGAAGTTTCAGCATCTCACTTTTGCTTTCAAGTGAAAATTTTATTTAATATTCATTAAATTGTTCAGCAAATTATTTTCTCAAAACATGCAGTTTTCACAATTGAATTTTAAAAAATTTACGGAATATATGAAAATATGCTAGCGATACAATATATTAAAGTTTAAATTTAATATTTTAAGTATTCAAAAAGTTGTATGTATTTATAGTTTATAACTTTTTAACAGTGTATACGCCATACATACATATTTGTATCTTAATTTCATATGCAGATTTTCAGGTAAGATTTTGTAAAGTTCCCAGTTGTGTATTGTTAAGATTACGAAAAATGCCCGGACATTAATTACCTGTACAGTTATCCTCAAACAGAAGATAAATTATAAGGGATTTTACACATATGGATAATTCTTAAATTTGAATCTTCGATACATTAGTAATCAAAAGTATCTGAACAAATGTACGCTGTCACTTTCGCATATAAACAAATATAAATGTGTGCAGACGCACTTAATTGCTAATTATTCGAAAAATTATTTTTCAAAATTAAATTTGTGACAGGAAAACCCTCATTGATTTTCTCTTTGAAGAAACTCTAGATCAGCCATTTAAAATTTGGATGTATTTCAGAACTTAATATTATAAAACTAGAGGGATCGTATGTTAGCTATCCTGAGAGACCTGACTTTGAAATTATTTAAAACACTAACAGATTTAAAAAGTTAGTTTTTTTTGTTGTTATTTTTATTAATGCATAAGAAATTTTTCCGAGTAATGTAATACAGAAGCTTCAGTGTTATTCATTTGTAACACATGAAAAGTTTGAAACTTTTCTAATTTTGAAGCGCTAGTTTTTTTATTATTATTATTATTATTTTTATTTTTTAAGTCCTTAGAATGAAACAATCATTATTTTAAAAACTGATAGTTGCGATATAAGTAACACAAATGAAAGAACAGAATATATTCATTGTTTTCATACATTCTTTGAATTTAAACATATATTTTATATATATATTTGTTTAGGGATATTTTTAGAGATTTATAGATATGTTATAAAAACTTAATTTTTTCTAATAATTTTAACGTGAGGGGAAAAACCGAGAGTTTTTAGTGATAAAAAGAAAATACAGAAAAAGTTATTTGTTTAATTAGGTAAAATAGCAGATTTCCTTCACCACCCAAATTTGTTGTAGTTTCAAATCAATATAAATTAAGAAATGTGAATAAAATCTACTTTATTTATGTGATGGAACTTCAAATTATATCAGACATTGATTTGCTCAAATTTCGTACTGGATCATTATTTACATACCAATTTGCTAGTTGTGTTAATATACCAGATAAATTAAAAGTTTTTTTCATACTAGTTCAATTAGTTAATGATTAATATATTTTGAAAAATTTATTTAAAAACTTTTTTACAGATGCTAAATAAAAAAGAATGAAAATATTGTGAACAAATTATATGCAAGTTCTTATTTTTACGTGCAAAGTTGTTAAGATGATTAGAATTATTTGTTAAATATAAATATATTAAATGAAATATCTAGTCTGCTGATTCGGTTAAATGAATAAAATAAATAAAACATGTAGTCATATTCGGGATTTAATTAATTGAACTATTTTAATCTGGGAAGATATGTTTTGACTTTTCTGAGAAGGTTATCGGAATGTATACTATTACTTAATACACTTTTTTCATTTTAATTTGTTGAATTAATACATTTTGTAATTCAGTATAGTAAATAATTAGAAATTCAGTATAGTAAATAATAAGAATTTCAGTATAGTAAACGAAAGAGATTTCTGACGAGTAGAGGTTTTAAATCGTGATTCCACTTGAGACCTACTGTTTAGCGAGGTTGATGCATATTAAACCTGCTGAGACTGAAAGTACTGACCTGGTTGTGAGGTGAAATAATGGATTACATGTTGGGTGTCGTCCTCGTCGCTTGAATGAGATTCAAATTGCTGAATACGACGTAAGTAGCTCTTGTGCTGATTCCAAGAGCTACATCAATAAACAATCAATGATTGCTATAAATATTCAATATTTATTTAATCATGGCGTGATTAAATGTCTTACGATCTGTAAAATTATGTTCGTTAGTCCCCCGATCTTTCCATTGATTTAGCCACTAAATCTCGTGTAACTTCGCGAAATTAATAAGTTATCAGTCCCAAAAATATGTCCGAATTTTTTCTTTAATCAATTAAAAGTATGAATTTGAAATCTTATTTTAAAGAAACACATATTTGAACCGCAAAGAGCACCCTTATTTCGAAGAAAATAAAGGTAATCAAAAAAGAGTAATTGAAAAGTACTAAGACCTTTAAAAAAGCCTTGAGGGAGAAAAATTGTCTCCTACTTAATTATTTTCAATTACTTATATATCTTATCTGCTTTTGGTCAATTTCAACCAGTTTGCTTTCTTTAAATAGAACTATATTCACCCTCACATGCACATATCGCCATAATTACATTCAAACAGGTTCAATCAAATAACTTCGAAATAAGACAGATTTATTACCTTAAATTATATTTAATAATAACTAAATAAAACAGTTGACCTCTTGATTGCTTATTAATTAAATGCAGCTCGAGACCTAACGCCGACGGATCTGACAATTTTGAACCATGGTTCACTATTTTTCTTCAACGTTTAATTATTAAGCACTCTGATTAAGAATTATTAAGGTAATCTAACTTTCTATTTTAAAAAAAGACAAAATGTAACTTTCTATTTTAAAAAAAGAGAAAAAGTAACTTTCTATTTTAAAAAAAGAGAAAATGTAACTTTCTATTTTAGCATCACACTTTGAAGGAAGGTGTTTTCTGAAGTTTTGTTTCGAAGCGGTAGTTTCAAATTTAAAATTCAATCTTCGCGGAGAAAAGGTATTCAACCATTAACTCATCTGTTGCTATAAGTTTCGGTACAGCTCATATGACTCCCTAATTTAAGTACTTAAAATTGGTTGGAGTCGAGCTTAAATTGGTTTAATATGCATATTCTACTAAACTTTCTTTATGCCAAAGATGTCTTCCAAATTTAATTACTTTCTCGTGCTTCAGTGTCTACCCGAGGGGAAATAAACGATTTGTATAATTGGTGCCTCAAGAAAGACTTCACGGTAATTAGAATTTGCGTCTGTTTTGTTACACGGCATTACTCAAATCGAAGTATAGGATATTTGTCGTCTAAGTAGAGAAAAGTAGGACAAAAAGGGTTTAGGAATTTTCTTGGCAGCGCGTAAATTTGATGATGGTACAATAGATTTAGTTTTCGAATTCTTACTAAACTAGATATAACGAATGGTTGGAGTATATCATAGTTTCGTGTGAATGACGAATAATCTAAAATTCGTTATAAATATGAGCGTTATAAGCTTGAATATTATTTTGAAAACTATTATTATTTATCTATGCTACCAGAATATATCATTTTCCAAATATAGTGATAGTAACGTACAGATTGTAGTTGCTCATATGATTGAGAATTAAATATATTTAACTATTAATTTAAAAATATTAGTTGCATTAATAAAACCTAAATCTAATCTTATTCGTAATTTATTCTTTCATTTGGATAAATCTTCAAGATGGATCAAAGTTCTTCTTTTGCGTTTGGTTGCAATCTACGACAAAAATAGGCAGTTCAGAGCTGCTCATGTTGAAACATGCAACAAAATCTCACACTTAAGAAGGATTCTAACTTTTGCTGCATCATATTCCTCGTCCATTAATAAATCAATAGCAATGAAAAGCATAAATGCAGCGGAAATTTAGGAGCCGTGGTAGTAAGTATGACTGCATGCAGTTAACAGTCGGCGATATGTTAGTCCAGGTGCGCATTCTGTTTCCTCTAAAGAACAGTCTGGTCGACGTCTGACGGTCTGACCCTCGACGCTCATTAAATCTGTCGGGAATCCAAGACCTCACATTAAAGAGGAGTGGAGTTGTTAGCGAGTCTTGTGTTAGGCGAAACAGTCAAGATGAAAACGTTCAATAAGCCCTTAAACCCAAAGTCTGGGAAAAAAGAGTGGTTTTGTGCGATTGCATGAGATCGGTTACAACCTTACCTAACTGCAAACAGCGGAGTTCTTGTTACTTTATTGTAAACAGTAAGATATACAAGGAAAAGGTGAAGTACGAAGCAGTAGAATATTCCCGACGTTGTACAAAAAGAAGCCATGCGCGAAATAATACTGAGAACTGAAGGTGATTATATATAGATATTTTATAATATAAACAAAATCTAGATATTTGATGATATGCAAGATAAAATATTTTTTTCTAACAGGACATGTTTTGAAATTATATAATTTCAATGCTAGAGCTCGTTTCTTTTTTCACGTTTAATTTTTGGAAAATAGGCAATTGAAGTAATTACCCATTTTAGGATATTTTACAGTTTACTGTGTAAAATGAAAACCCTACTGGAGAATGTGAGCCGTGTTCAACTATGAAGATTGGAAATTGGGGAAAAATTTGGGATAGAAACCATGTATTATTGTAAAGGTTGCAATGTCGGACTACGCATGCCATTTTTCAAATTTTATTATACACAAAAAATTATTAATTATTTTTTTAAGAACTGTTATATCTATTGCTGATATTGAATAAATGTTTCAAAATTTGTAGATTGCTGTAAACATTTAAAGCGTACATATATTTTTTCCCTTCAAAAAATTACACATATTTCTTAAATAGTGATATTGAAAACTTTCTGCTTAGCTTTAATGTGCGAGGAACAGAAAATAGTTTGACGAACAATTTTATAAAACAATTAAATTCCAAGAACAATGTAATATTTTTTTTATATTAATCGATTCAGAATTTTATAGAATTAAAAAAAGCCATCGATAAAATATTTGATGGTTTTTGAACTAATGTTTGTATACATTTTGTGACGAATAAGAGTTAAGTCTAATACAAGGGCTAAAATTAGTGAAATATAAGCGTCAAAAAACTGATCAACCAGTCCCTGAAAGGTCGGCACATTCACAATATGTAGAAGCATGTATGCGAAGAATACTACCGCTAGGTTTGTTTAAACCCGCAGAAACGTTTTGTAAACATTTATTGCGATTCAGAGAATACTGCTATCACATTATACTTAGATAATATTCATTAAAATAAACTATAAATTGCGGTACATTGCGTGCTTTGTATTAAACTGGGTTTTTTTATTGATTTTTATTTTATAATTGTTTTAATTACGTAAGAATAAAAATAAATACGTAATTAAAAAGATCTTCATTTTTTTTCAAAATAATAAATGATTTAATTGAACAAAACTATCTGTGACGCCAGATGTAAAATTCAGTTTTATATGATGCAATCAAATATGCGATGCTCTGAACAAAAGCTAAAAATACACTGGACTCTTTCTCCATTGAGAAATTAAATATTTATGCTTTTAAAAATCTGTATTTCACTAAAAACACAGACAAGATGCTATCATATTTGGCACAAATTAATTTCATAACAAAACAAATGTTTCTGAAGCAGTGGAGGAAAACGAGAGCGTTTCGCAATAGACTTCGTAATTTTGAACTTCAGACTAGTGAGGAGGATGACACATGAGCTGGAATTTCCTTCGCCAAACTTTCACGCCATGCCAATGGAAAGACTTGGGACCTCGACGAATTTAACTTGCATCATTCCTTCTATACGGTGTGTGTTCAGTGGCATAAGGCCTCCAACTCACAATTGCATGAAAACAATTCTCGCAAAGAGTCCGCTACGATGGCGACTAAGTTACCGTGGCCCCTAGGGTTGCCCAGAAAAGAGCATTCTGCATTATTTTGATCAACATTTTTCCTGATAGTTAACATAAATTTTAGTTCGCATTTATCATTACTGAGCTCACAATATATCTCTCGGTCATGTTGTTTGGTTTTTTTTAACTAGTTTTCTAGAGAAAGTATCTGTATTATATCATATCTTAGCAGTCTCAACCACATCGACTAAAAATTATCTATTTTTAAAATAATGAAGTTTTGTTTTAAAATTTTTACCTTTATTATAATAATGTTAAACAAAATTTTTAAACATTTAAATGGGGAGAAATGAGTCTTCACTTTCTGAAGAATTTAAATGATGATGATTTTACGTTTTTAATTATTATATTAATAAAGTCTATTTTTTTCTTATATCGGGTATTATATTTATGGAAAATCTTGCATAATGAGTAGATTCCATGCTTGGTTTCATAGGAGAATTCCTTGCAAAGAATTATCATCTTGAGTCTAACACCAACAAAGCTGTGATAACTAAGAGAATCAATGTCCACAAACTGCCCTTTACTCAAGAGATGATTTATAAAAATCAATGTAATGTCCAGATTACCCATAGCGGAGTGGACTACAATGATGGATTTTAACTACATCTCCGAGACTCTTTCTCTATGATGTTAGATCCGAACGTTTTACAACACTTCCTTAACAGAGCCAAAGAAAGGGGTACATCGGACCGCTCTCTTCCAACGCTGTGAAGATACGTCTTAACATTATATAATCATAGGGGATAGAGAATTTTGTATTGGAGCGTCGATGGAATTTAGCCGAAGAGAGGTGAATATGTGTGTGTGTGAACGATTGGAAACCTGACATCAATGCAAAACAGCAAACAAAACTCAATTTATCAGACTTCTACTATATGGCAAACTATTTCATATATAAAACTGAACGTACAACGTACGTCGGAGGATGAACAGCAATCCTCATCAAAAATAGAATTGCACACCACTCTGGCTTCATGGATACAAGCTTAATGGAAAATACCGCCAACATGATAGAAAGACCAAGCAATATACCAACGATAATAGTCACTGCTTACAAATCTCCGAAAAACTTAATGAATATTTAATTCTCGCTCAACTCACTAGAGTCTCACACCTCACCGGACACTCTGTCATCGACATCTGTTTCGCCGAAGATCTCAATTCCATGGCTGCTTAGTAAATATCGCATTTCTCTAACGATCACAATTCTCTAATGATGAACCTCTAATGATCCCAATATAAGTTGTTCCTATGTCAGCCTCAATAGTTTCATCTCACTCCCCTGACAAAGTTTCAAATTTGCAAACTGGAAAGCCTACAAATATCATCTATCTCAATCAGTTACTGGCAACATAACAATATCTAGAACTCAAGAGATAAATGAAGATTGTGTCGAGAAACTCTCTCAGAGCATTTCTATCTCCATCAATACATCTAGAAGAATCAGGATCATAAGTCGTTATCCCTACACTGTTCCTCAGTCTCTGAAACAAAAACTCAAAGAAAATAAATGGAATAAATGAAATGTGGCCAAGTAATCCCATACAAGGCATCAATAAACAAAATTCAAGGAGAAGCTAAAGAGATGAACAGGCTCAAAAATAAATCCTGGGGATCATGTTCCAAGATACAGGTGGTTATCAAAATAATGGAAACACATGTAAATAAAAGTGACAATTTTGAATGCGTTTCGTAAGCGAAATAGCTACCAGTGTTTTTTTATAAATAGAAATGTATATCGTTTGGTAGTATGTTGTAGTTTTATTGAAGTTTTGTAAGTTTTGTATTTTTTTCATAAGCGTAAAATGTTGGACTTTTCAGATATTTATAGAGGGTAAATGGTAGGAGCCCGTCTAGCTGGAGCAAATATGACCAAATTACGCCAATCTTTAAGCGTTTCTTGAGGTACATTATCTAAAATGATGACAGCATACACACAGCGTGGTAAGACAAGCTTGGCAAAGTAAAATATTGGATGGAAGGAAAAACTCAGTGAAAGAGACCGATGAGTACCGAAGCGGATTGTAAGGTCTTAAAAGCGAACAACTGCAGGAAAAGTGACCGGAGAATTCAAGAGCATCTGGATTCTTCATTGTCAATCATTACAGATAGAAGACACCTTCAGAGTTAGAGTAACACCAAATAGAGTTAGCTCAAGGGTGGGCAAATACAGGACCGACGAGAAGTTTTTTTTTTTTTTTTGGCCTATCCAGACGGAAAAATCCATCTCGAACAAAGATTATCTTCCCATGCGTAAAATCATTCAAAGCGAACCTGGATCAATTTACAAAGTAAACAAAAGACAATTGTTATCATTCTCTCTTTATAAGGAAAATGGAAAGCGCATCAAAATGTTTCTGCGATAATAGTGTTTATCTGCATAGTTTGGAGACGTGGTCATAAGATTTCATGACATAAAGAAAATTATACTTAAATCGAATTCACTCTCTGATTCTCTTATTGCTGATATTGTCACAGCGTCTATGGACCTGCAGCTTGAACAAATTGACTTGATGTCAAATCACATCGTTTAAGGAATGTTGAATGCTGTGACATTAGATGACTTTTACAAATATTTGATTGCTTGTAAACTTCCATGCATGAAGAAATTTACTTTTGTTTGTGTTTGAGTCTACATATATCTGTAAGCAAATTCTTTCTTGCTTGAATTTCAACAAAAGTAAATATAGATGCTCTCTCACAGACATTAGCTTGAAGGCTGTAACAAGAGCCCCAATAAGCAATCCCACATCTTACTTAAAAAAAACAATTTTGGAAAAGTGAGACAAAGTGCATTTGTCTCATTAAACTGATTCTAAATGTGCTAATTTTTTGCTTGTGCTAATTTCTAATTTTTTAGAAATTAGCACAAGCAAAAAATTTAATAAAATGATGAAGATTTTGTTTAATTTATATTAATTGATTCTTATAGCTCAATTTATAATGTTTCTGAAATGCAAACTTATGTAATACATGCAATCATTTTAAAAAGTGTGGCACAAAGCTAGCTTTCGCTTCCACAAAATGGCCCCCCGAGCCAAAACAATTACCCACCCCTGAGATAATTTAAGATTTCGTAGCAAACTTTCCCCCTCTCCCCTTTCATCCCACATTGCACCCACTCAATAATCGAAGGGAAGTTAAAGAAATAATTCTCAAACGATACAATAGAAAAACTTTCCCGATCAAGACCAAATTAAAAACAGCTCTTAAATCTAATACGCTGAAAACTGTCACCTGCATAATGAAGATTTTCAATAAATGCCTCATGAAACATAAAAACATATCTAGCATATTGCCCTATCTGAATACCTGCCTCATCTGGCGTGTGGTGAATATTACTCACATGCTGGGATTTCAAAAAAAAAAAAAAAAGAAGAAGAAAACACTATCTCTCATAACTTTTGCATGACTCCCAGATTTATTCCCCCCGAACTCCACACGATGATCTCAGACATTCCCCGATCAAACAGAAATCAAGAAACTATCAATAAAATTCCACAACAAAAAGCATCCCCACAACAAGCTCACTGTCAGAAGCCATAAGTTTTAATGAATAAAGCAGATCCGTACTCCTATCGTCACCAGTCATCCTCTCTAGTCAGCTGAGAGAGTGACGACACTCCTTACTGATCGTCGGCACGTTTGTTTTCAATCCCCCACCTTTTCTTCTCGATGGCTTTGTCTCCACCCCCTTGTACATACAATCGCTAGTTTCTGCTGGGATCCTTTCCGATATTTTTCTCTTCCCTTCATTTTTCATTTTTTTTTGCAAATGTCGGCTTTTTAGGAACTGGACCTAAATCTATGAATGACAATGAAAAAACAGAGGAAAGAAAAGACGTGACGCATCATCATCATATGATAGAAAGATTCGTTTTGAACAGTTGATCGAAAAGACAATCAGATGATTGTGGAGGAAGGGAAAAAAGATGCTCTTGAGTCGTTACCGTGTTAATAAGGTCATATTAGCATGAATGCAAATACTTACAGAGACTTGTTTGCTGAGGTGGGCCGAAAAAGATATGAGCATTGATTATTCTATTTTGGAGTTTTCCATCAAGTTGTGGAAGTTAGATGATAGGAGTTATGATAAATGATTGATAGTACATTTAGTTCTCTGCGAAGGTTTCGGACAGGGAAGAATCTTCAAGGCTTTGCGACGAATCTAAAGGCACTTGTTTCGAAAGTGAGTGATAATGAATATAAATAGCGCTCCAGACATCAGATGTGGTTATGCTGAAACAAAAACATGACGTAACTGTGATCAAGACATTTAAAACGACGGAAAAAAGATACAAATTAGATGACAAGGAGAAACAAAGAAGAATCTCTAGAATATTCCCAGTCGCTCGTGTTTACTCATGACTATAAATCCCGTGGGAAAAGAAACAGATTCCTAGGTTACCACAGTTGAGGGATGACCGTGTTTACCTGAAGAAAGTAAGCACCTGAGGGTGGCAATTGTTTCGAATAAGTTGGAAAAGAATGTTTCTGCTTTGGAACCTCACATGAGGCATGTATAGTGTGTAATAATTGGTTAAACATAAATTTTATACATTAAAAGACTTACTTTTTCAGGAAGGACATGGAATACTTGCTCTTATGTACTCATTTTCTTAGGTAGTTAATAAACAAAAAATAGATTGCAAAACTCTTTTAAAACTGGAAACACATTTATTAAAAAATATTCAATTAGAACTATACGTCAACACAAGACAAATAAAGAAAAAGCGGAAAAGCAGGGATTTGGTTTGGTTAGATTTTATTAACGTTGCACTGGAAGCAACACCAGTGCTGTGGATCATTGGAACTGAAAATTTTGAAATTGGTCAAGTGAAGAGAATGAAACCTGTGCTCGCACCCTTTCATCCAAACTTCCATACCACGTCAACGGAAGGACATTGAGCCTCGACACATAAAACGCGCATCAGCCGAAGCTATACGGTGGGTATTTAGTGGCCTCAAGACTTTAACTTACAATTCAACGGTATATATATATATATATATATATATATATATATATATAATATATATCTATAGATATATATATATATAATATATCTATATCTATATATATATATATATATATATATATAAATATAAATTTTAATGTTTTTTTTTTTAAATATATGTGTCTAGATACTGCGCTATTTTGATTTTAAGTAAATCCGTGTCCATTTGCACTGCTGGCGCCATTAGCGGACACCACACGGGCATGCGCAGAGTATTTGTGGAGCTTTGTGATCGGTGGTGTGTTTCAGAGATTGTTTTCTTATGAATGAATGGTCCTATTTCGAGCTGTTTCAAAATTCTCGTCGATATTTTTTTTATGAAGCAAATTTAAACTCGCTTACAGAGCGCAGTTTGTGTACGTAGCATATTAATTTATTTTGTTTCATTTTCAGACTTTTTAATATTTAATTTAATAAAAAAAATGATTATATAATCTCGGAAACTTCAAAGGAATAAAAAAAAATATGAGCTAGAAAAAAAAAGTGTTTCACAAGAAGGGATTGAAAATGTTGCTTTTATTAATAATAAAGTAAAAATATAGAATGAAAAAGAAACATTTTATGTCAAAGTTAAAGTTTTTTTCTCATATTTATTTAATTTTATTTATTCAGAAATTTTAGAAGAAAAAAACAATTAAAGTGCAAGCAATACAAGATATTAAGCTTTATAAGTGTGCAAAAGTTTAACATAATTGAGCGTTGCTGGTCCCTCCATGTGTGTCTCTTCTTGAATATATCATAGTAGTATAGTGTCATCTCATATACACATGCATGCAAAACTTCATCTCGATCGGATGATAAGAAGTGAATTAAAATTATAAAAAACAAATTCTTTGAACTAGAGAGATTTTTGATATACTTTTATATGAACATATAAAGTATGTTAAATTAAAGCTCATGTTAATGGAAAGTCGCGATGTTATTGTTTATTGCAATGCGATTGTTTAGTAACGTGGACTGAGAAGCAACACTGGATCAATTTGCGACGGACTTCGATATTTTGAGTTTTTGTTTAGTCACGAGTATGATATCTGAGCAAGTATATACCTCTTCAAACTTCCACATCACACTAAAGGAAGAAATGAGACCTTTAACAAATTTATTGCGCATCAGCTCAGCTACTCGGAGTGTGTTTAATAACTTTGTGCTCGAACCTACAATTCGACGAAAATAATGGTGGCATAGCTCACGAACGAGACAACTAGGCTACCGCGGCCTCAAGAGATCAGCAAAAAGAAACAGTTGACTGATAATATACTGGTAAAATTATTTTCTTAAGTAAACAGCCTAATCGGTGCCAATTTTTATGATAGCATCAATTTCAGTTAAGAATTCGCATTAAACAAAAACATTAAACATTTCATTGTATGTTTTGATTTATGAGTCTAATTTATAATTTCTACATATTTTCCTCCTTTTTGCAAAAAAAAAAAAATCTTTTATTGTTTCCCAAACAATTACTTCATCAAACGAGAAAATAACTTTAATTTTCATTCAGCGACTCGTTAATATTTATTTGCATAAGGGAATTATAAGTCATTGAGAAATTTTACTTGAGATTCTAGAATATTGTCTATAGTGAAAAGCATTCTTATCTAATTACATCTCCTTTGTGGTTGTAAAAGAATGCGCCAGGTACGAGGACTTTCGGAACATCTTCCCCTATTGCTTTTGTCTTATAATTGCAGTTTTCCTTCCATTCATCTTTACTTCCATCCGCCGATATTAATTAAAGGTATAGCGCACACTTAACAGTCTTTTTAATATGCAGCTTGGCTGGATGAACACGCTTTCATCACACTGAACTGGAATTTCTCCATCAAAAAGACGTTGTGATACGTACACCTCGTAGTGTTGGTATTTTTGCTAATTTTGTAGATTTTTAGAATCATTATCCTAACATGCAACGAATAGCATTTATTTTGGAGAACGATTGTAATTGTTTACTAAATACTTCCTGCCGTATATCTTGGGACTGTAGTAAACTAATGACAGAAAATATAAGGTTTGTGGGCAATGGTTCGCAAGTTCGTTCACGGCTTGATGTGTTAGTTTGAAGAAAGTCTTTATCAGGATCCAGATTTCAATTTAATTGGTCCGTCGTTGGAAGTCATTTATTTTACTTAATAACTTCGACAGGCTGAACACAGACAAACGCGATGAAAAATTTCACTTGTTCGAAAGCGAACACGTTTAAAGAAAAATAAACATAAACAAACCGCAACCAGTCAGCTGTGTCTTTGTATCCAAATCTTACCATCACAAAGAATAATGAGAAAATTGAAAAATAAATGTTATATTTAAACAGATATAGTACATATACCTTATGAAATATTCACACAATTTGAAATATTTATAGCTTGATAAATACAAACGCGGATAGAATTTGTATGTAAAAGATTTGAAGAAAGGAATAGTAAAAAAATGTTGAGACAGTTAATTAACGCCTTGCCGTCATTATCGCCAATGAAGAACTCTTCTTTATTTTATTTATTTATTTATTTTAATTTCAGAAAATAAAAAATTCTGTTGATTTTTTCTTAAAGCCGATATTTTCAATCATTCTTATATCTTATGAAATATTCATATAATTTGAAATGCTTGTAGCTTTATAACTACAAACGAGAATAAAATTTGTATTTAAAAGATTTGAAGAAAGAAATAGTAAAAAAATGTTGAGACAGTTAGTTTTCAACGCGCCTTTGCCGTCATTATCGCATAATGAAGTAACCCTTTTATTCGTTTTGAGTTTTATTTTAATTCTCAGAAAATAAAATTTGTTGATTTTTCTGAAAAGCCGATATTTTCAATTATACTATTCTTATATCTTATGAAATATTCATATAATTTGAGCTTGTAGTTTTATAACTACAAACGAGAATAAAATTTGTATTTAAAAGATTTGAAGAAAGGAATAGTAAAAAAATGTTGAGACTGTTAGTTTTCAACGCGCCTTTGCCGTCATTATCGCATTGCATACGAAGAACTCTTTTATCTTATTTATTTATTTATTTTAATTTCAGAAAAATGTTGTTGATTTTTCTGAAAGCCGATATTTTCAATTATACTATTCTTATATCTTATGAAATATTCATATAATTTGAAAATGTTTGTACTATAACTACAAACGAGAATAAATTTGTATTTAAAAGATTTTGAAGAAAGAAATAGTAAACAAATGTTGAGATCAAAGGTTTTCAACGCGCGTTTGCCGTCATTAATGCATACGAAGAACTCTTTTATCTATTTCTATTTATTTATTTTAATTTCAGAAAATAAAATTCTGTTGATTTTTCTGAAAGCCGATATTTTCAATTATACTATTCTTTTATATCTTATGAAATATTATAATTTGAAAATGCTTGTAGCTTATAACTACAAACGAGAATAAAATTTGTATTTAGTAAAAGAGATTTGAAGAAAGGAATAGTAAAAAAATGTTGAGACTGTTAGTTTTCAACGCGCCTTTGCCGTCATTATCGCATACGAAGAACTCTTTATCTATTTATTTATATGATAATTTCAGAAAATAAAATTTGTTGATTTTCTGAAAGCCGATATTTCAATTATACTATTCTTTATATCTTATGGTGAAATATTCATATAATTTGAAATGTTTGTAGCTCTTTTATAACTACAAACGAGAATAAAATTTGTAAGATTTGAAGAAAGGAATAGTAAAAAAATGTTGAGACTGTTAGTTTTCAACGCGCGTTTGCCGTCATTATCGCATACGAAGAACTCTTTATCTATTTATTTATTTATTTTAATTTCAGAAAATAAAATTCTGTTGATTTTTCTGAAAGCCGATATTTTCAATTATACTATTCTTATATCTTATGAAATATTCATATAATTTGAAATGCTTGTAGCTTTATAACTACAAACGAGAATAAATTTGTATTTAAAAAAGATTTGAAGAAAAGAAAATAGTAAAACAAATGAGACTGCATAGTTTTCACGCGCGTTTGCCGTCATTATCGCATGTACGAAGAACCTTTATCTATTTATTTATTTATTTTAATTTCAGAAAAACAAATTTGCTGATTTTTCTGAAAGTCGATATTTTCAATTATAATTATTCTTATCTTATGAAATATCTATAATTTGGAAATGCTTGTAGCTTTATGTAACTGGCTAAACGAGAATAAAATTTGTATTTAAAAGATTTGAAGAAAGAATAGTAAAAAAAATGTTGAGACTGTTAGTTTTCTTTAAACGCGCCTTTGCCGTCATTATCGCAGAAGAACTCTTTTTATCTATTTATTTATTTTAATTTCAGAAAAATAAAATTTGCTTGATTTTCCTGAAAGCCGATATTTTCAATTATACTATTCTTATATCTTATGAAATATTCATATAATTTTGAAATGCTTGTAGTCATAACTGGCTAAACGAGAATAAAAATTTGTATGTAGTGGCTTGAAGAAAGGAATAGTAAAAAACAAGCTGAAACAGTTAGTTTTCAACGCCTTTGCCGTCATTATCGCATACGAAGAACTCTTTATCTATTTATTTATTTATTTTAATTTCAGAAAATAAAATTCTGTTGATTTTTCTTAAAGCCGATATTTTCAATTATACTATTCTTATATCTTTTGAAATATTCATATAATTTGAAATGCTTGTAGCTTTATAACTACAAACGAGAATAAAATTTGTATTTAAAAGATTTGAAGAAAGAAATAGTAAAAAATGTTGAGACTGTTATTTTCAACGCGTTTACTGTCATTATCGCATACGAAGAACTCTTTTATCTTATTTATTTATTTATTTTACTTCAGAAAATAAAATTTGCTTTCGATTTTTTCTTGAAAGCCGATATTTTCACTATACTATTCTTATATCTTATGAAATATTCAGTTATAATTTGAAATGCTTGTAGCTTTATAACTACAAACGAGAATAAAATTTGTATTTAAAAGATTTGAAATTTGTTAGGTAAAAAAAATGTTGAGACAGTTATTTTCAAACGCGCGTTTGCTCGTCATTATCGCATTAGTCGAAGAACTCTTTTTATCTATTTATTTTAATTTCAGAAAAATAAAATTTGCTGATTTTTTTCTGAAAGTTTTTCGATATTTTCAATTATACTATTCTTGTTTTATGAAATATTCATATAATTTGAAATGTTTACAGGCCTTTATAACTACAAACGAGAATAAAAATTTGTATTTAAAAGATTCGAAGAAAGGAAATAGTAAAAAAATTGAGACTGTTAGTTTTCAACGCGCGTTTGTTTGTCATTATCGCATACGAAGAACTCTCTTTATCTATTTATTTATTTATTTTAATTTCAGAAAATAAATTCTGTTTTCGATTTTTCTGAAAAGCCGGATATTTTCAATTATACTATTCTATATCTTATGAAATATTCATATAATTTGAAATGCTTATAGCTTTATAATCCAAACGAGAATAAAATTTGTATTTAAAAGATTTGAAGAAAAAAAGAAATATAAAAAATGTTGAGACTGTTAGTTTTCAACGCGCTGCTTGTCAGTCATTATTTAATAATGAAGAACTTTATCTATTTATTTATTTATTTTAATTTCAGAAAATAAAATTTGTTGATTTTTCTTGTGCCGATATTTTCAATTATACTATTCTTACATCTTATGAAATATTCATATATAATTTGAAATGTGTTTGTAGCTTTATAACTACAAACGAGAATAAAATTTGTATTTAAAAGATTTGAAGAAAGAAATAGTAAAAAAATGTTGAGACAGTTAGTTTTCAACGCGCCTTTGCCGTCATTATCGCATACGAAGAACTCTTTATCTATTTATTTATTTAATTTCAGAAAATAAAATTCTGTTGATTTTTCTGAAAGCCGATATTTTCAATTATACTATTCTTATATCTTATGAAATATTCATATAATTTGAAATGCTTGTAGCTTTATAACTACAAACGAGAATAAAATTTGTATTTAAAAGATTTGAAGAAAGGAATAGTAAAAAAATGTTGAGACTGTTAGTTTTCAACGCGCGTTTGCCGTCATTATCGCATACGAAGAACTCTTTATCTATTTATTTATTTATTTTAATTTCAGAAAATAAAATTTGCTTGATTTTCTACGATATTTTCAATTATACTATTCTTTTATATCTTATGAAATATTCATATAATTTGAAATGCTTGTAGCTTTATAACTACAAACGAGAATAAAATTTGTATTTAAAAGATTTGAAGAAAGAAATAGTAAAAAAATGTTGAGACAGTTAGTTTTCAACGCGCGTTTGCCGTCATTATCGCATACGAAGAACTCTTTATCTATTTATTTATTTATTTTAATTTCAGAAAATAAAAAAATTTGTTGATTTTTTCTGGAAAGCCGATATTTTCAATTATACTATTCTCCATCTTATGAAATATTCATATAATTTAGCTGCTTGTACCTTTATAACTACAAAACGAGAATAAAATTTGTATTTAAAAAGATTTGAAGAAAGGAATAGTAAAAAATGTTGAGACTGTTATTTTCAACGCGTTTGCCGTCATTATCGCATACGAAGAACTCTTTATCTATTTATTTTCTATTTTTAATTTCAGAAAATAAATTTGTTGATTTTTCTGAAAGTTTGATATTTTCAATTATACTATTTTATATCTTATGAAATATTCATATATAATTTGAAGCTTGTAGCTTCTATATAACTTACAAACGAGAATAAAATTTGTATTTAAAAGATTTGAAATAAGAAATAGTAAAAAATGTTGAGACTGTTAGTTTTCTCAACGCGCGTTTTTTGCCGTCATTATTATCGCATAATGAAGAACTCTTTTATCTATTTATTTATTTATTTTAATTTCAGAAAATAAATCTTGCTGATTTTTCTTAAGCCGATATAATTATACTATTCTTATATCTTATGAAATATTCATATAATTTGAATGCTTGTATTTTTATAACCACAAACGAGAATAAAATTTGTATTTAAAAGATTTGAAAAGAAAGAAATATAAAAAAATGTTGAGACAGTTAGTTTTCTTCAACGCGCCTTTGCCGTCATCATTATCGCATACGAAGAACTCTTTTATCTATTTATTTATTTATTTTTTAATTTCAGAAAATAAAAAATTCTGTTGATTTTTCTGAAAGCCGATATTTTCAATTATACTTATTCTTATATCTATGAAATATTCATAATTTGAAATGCTTGTAGCTTTATAACTACAAACGAGAATAAAAATTTGTAATAAAAAGATTTGAAGAAAGGAATAGTAAAAAAAAATGTTAGAGACTGTTAGTTTTCAAACGCGTTTGCCGTCATTATCGTGCATACGAAGAACTCTTTTACTTATTTATTTATTTTAATTTCAGAAAAATAAAATTCTGTTGATTTTCTGAAAAGTCGATATTTTCAATTATACTATTCTTACATCTTATGAAATATTCATATAATTTGAAATGCTTTGTAGCTTTATAACTACAAACGAGAATAAATTTGTATTTAAAAAAGATCAAAGAAAGAAATATAAACAAATGTTGAGACTAGCTAGTTTTCAACGCGCGTTTGCCGTCATTATCGTATTACTACGAAGAACCTTTATCTATTTTATTTATTTTATTTTAATTTCAGAAAATAAATTTTGCTGGATTTTTCTGGAAAGCCGATATTTTCAATTATACTATTCTTATATCTTATGAAATATTCTCATATAATTTGAAAATGCTTGTAGCTTTATAACTACAAACGAGAATAAAATTTGTATTTAAAAGATTTGAAGAAAGAAATAGTAAAAAAATGTTGAGACTGTTAGTTTTCAACGCGCGTTTGCCGTCATTATCGCATACGAAGAACTCTTTATCTATTTATTTATTTATTTTAATTTCAGAAAATAAAATTCTGTTGATTTTTCTGAAAGCCGATATTTTCAATTATACTATTCTTATATCTTATGAAATATTCATATAATTTGAAATGTTATTTTATAACCACAAACGAGAATAAATTTGTATTTAAAAGATTTGAAGAAAAGCGAATAGTAAAAAAATGTTGAGACTGTTATTTTCAACGCGCGTCATTATCGCATACGAAGAACTCTCTTTATCTATTTATTTATTTTAATTTCAGAAAATAAAATTCTGTTGATTTTTCTGAAAGCCGATATTTTCAATTATACTATTCTTATATCTTATGAAATATTCATATAATTTGAAATGCTTGTAGCTTTATAACTACAAACGAGAATAAAATTTGTATGTAAAATATTTGAAGAAAGGAATAGTAAAAAAATGTTGAGACAGTTAGTTTTCAACGCGCCTTTGCCGTCATTACACGTATTACTACGAAGAACTTTATCTATTTATTTATTTATTTTAATTTCTTGCGTCAAAATTGCTGATTTTTCTTTAAAGCCGAGCATTTTCAATTATACTATTCTTATATCTTATGAAATAATATTCATATAATTTGAAATGCTTGTAGCTTTATAACTACAAACGAGAATAAAATTTGTATTTAAAAGATTTGAAGTAAGAAATAGTAAAAAAATGTTGAGACTGTTAGTTTTCAACGCGCGTTTGCCGTCATTATCGCATACGAAGAACTCTTTATCTATTTATTTATTTATTTTAATTTCAGAAAATAAAATTTGCTGATTTTCTGAAAAGCCGATATTTTCAATTATACTCACATCATATCTATGAAATATTCATATAATTTGAATGCTTGTAGCTTTATAAACGAGAATAAAATTTGTATTTAAAAGATTTAAAGAAAGAAATAGTAAAAAAACAAGTTGAGACAGTTAGTTTTCTAACGCGCGTTTGCCGTCATTATCGCATACGAAGAACTCTTTATCTATTTATTTATTTATTTTAATTTCAGAAAATAAAATTCTGCTAGATTTTCTGAAAGCTCATTTTCAATTATACTATTCTTATATCTTATGAAATATTCATAATTTGAAATGCTTGTAGCTTTATAACTACAACGAGAATAAAATTTAAAAGATTTGCGAAAGGAATAGTGTAAAAAATGTTGAGACTGTTAGTTTTTCAACGCGCTACTTGCTGTCACATGTATACGAAGAACTCTCTCTTTATCTATTTATTTGTTTTAATTTCAGAAAAAATAAAATTTGTTGATTTTTCTAAAAGTTGATATTTTCACTATACTATTCTTTATATCTTATGAAATATTCATATAATTTGAAATGCTTGTAGCTTCTATAAATCTCTACAAACGAGAATAAAATTTGTATTTAAAAGATTTGAAGAAAGAAAATAGTAAAAAATGTTGAGACTGTTAGTTTTCAAGTTTGCTGTCATTATCGCATACAACTCTTTTATCTATTTATTTATTTTAATTTCAGAAAATAAAAATTTGCTGATTTTTCTGAAAAAAGCCGATAATTATACTATTCTTTATATCTTATGAAATATCTATATAATTTGAAATGCTTGTAGCTTTATAACTACAAACGAGAATAAAATTTGTATGTAAAATATTTGAAGAAAGGAATAGTAAAAAAATGTTGAGACAGTTAGTTTTCAACGCGCCTTTGCCGTCATTATCGCATACGAAGAACTCTTTATCTATTTATTTATTTATTTTAATTTCAGAAAATAAAATTCTGTTGATTTTTCTTAAAGCCGATATTTTCAATTATACTATTCTTATATCTTATGAAATATTCCTATAATTTAATGTTTTGTAGCTTTATATAACTTACAAACGAGAATAAAAATTTGTATTTAAAAGATTTGAAGAAAGAAATATAAAAAAAAATGTTGAGACCGTTAGTTTTCAACGCGCGTTTGTCGTCAATATCGTATTGTACGAAGAACTCTCTTATCTATTTATTTATTTATTTTTAATTTTGGTGAAAATAAAATTCTGTTGATTTTTTCTGAAAGCCGATATTTTCAATTATTCTTATATCTTATGAAATATTCATATAATTTGAAATGCTTGTAGCTTTATAACTACAAACGAGAATAAAATTTGTATTTAAAAGATTTGAAGAAAGAAATAGTAAAAAAATGTTGAGACTGTTAGTTTTCAACGCGCGTTTGCCGTCATTATCGCATACGAAGAACTCTTTATCTATTTATTTATTTTAATTTCAGAAAATAAAATTTGTTGCTTGAAAGCCGATATTTTCACTATACTATTCTTATATCTTATGAAATATTCATATAATTTGAAATGCTTTGTAGCTTTATAACTACAAACGAGAAAAAATTTCTAAAAGATTTGAAAAGAAAGAAATAGTAAAAAAATGTTGAGACAGTTAGTTTTCAACGCGTTTGCTGTCACATCGTATACGAAGAACTTTATCTACTTATTTATTTTAATTTCAGAAAATAAAATTTGTTGATTTTTCTGAAAAGCTGATATTTTCATTATACTATTCTTTTATATCTTATGAAATATTCATATAATTTGAAATGCTTTTGTAGCTTTATAACTACAAACGAGAATAAAATTTGTATTTAAAAGATTTGAAGAAAGGAATAGTAAAAAAATGTTGAGACTGTTGTCCATGTTTGCTCGCCGTCATCGCATTGCCACGAAGAACTCTTTATCTATTTATTTATTTTATTTTAATTTCAGAAAAATAAAATTGTTGATTTTTTCTGGAAAGATATATTTTCAATTATACTATTCTTATATCTTATGAAATATTCATATAATTTGAAATGCTTGTAGCTTTATAACTACAAACGAGAATAAAATTTGTATTTAAAAGATTTGAAGAAAGAAATAGTAAAAAAATGTTGAGACTGTTAGTTTTCAACGCGCGTTTGCCGTCATTATCGCATACGAAGAACTCTTTATCTATTTATTTATTTATTTTAATTTCAGAAAATAAAATTCTGTTGATTTTTCTGAAAGCCGATATTTTCAATTATACTATTCTTATATCTTATGAAATATTCATATAATTTGAAATGCTTGTAGCTTTATAACTACAAACGAGAATAAAATTTGTATTTAAAAGATTTGAAGAAAGGAATAGTAAAAAAATGTTGAGACTGTTAGTTTTCAACGCGCGTTTGCCGTCATTATCGCGGCTTTCACGAAGAACTCTTTATCTATTTATTTATTTATTTTAATTTCAGAAAATAAAATTCTGTTGATTTTTCTGAAAGCCGATATTTTCAATTATACTATTCTTATATCTTATGAAATATTCATATAATTTGAAATGCTTGTAGTTTCAACTACAAACGAGAATAAAATTTGTATTTAAAAAAGATTTGAAGAAAGTAATAGTAAACAAATGTTGAGACTGTTAGTTTTCAACGCGCGTTTGCCGTCATTATCGCATACGAAGAACTCTTTATCTATTTATTTATTTATTTTAATTTCAGAAAATAAAATTCTGTTGATTTTTCTGAAAGCCGATATTTTCACCACTATTCTTATATCTTATGAAATATTCATATAATTTGAATGCTTGTAGTTTTATAACTACAAACGAGAATAAAATTTGTATTTAAAAGATTTGAAGAAAAAATAGTAAAACCGCCTGATGATCCTGTCATCTCCTCAACGTCAGTCCGGTCAACATCCAAAGAACAACGAAACAGGAACCCCCGATCCGACGACGATCCTGGTCTGGCGAGCAACAGTAACCCGGTCGATCTCGGATTGATCAACTGATAACCATCCCGCGATGCGATGACGCCATGAATATTCAATTTGAAATGTTTAGCTGAGACCACAAACGAATGGCCATTTAGCGAATATAAAATGTTATTAACGCGCCTGTTGCCATTATCGCATTAACTTTATCTATTTATCGATATTTTCAATTATACTATTCTTATATCTTTGAAATATTCATATTATTTGAAATGCTTGTAGCTTTATAACTACAAACGAGAATAAAATTTGTATTTAAAAGATTTGGAAGAAAGAAATAGTAAAAGACTGTTAGTTTTCAACGCGTTTGCCGTCATTATCGCATACGAAGAACTCTTTTATCTATTTATTTATTTAATTGAAAATAGAATTGTTGATTTTTCTAAAGTTGATATTTTCACTATACTATTTTTATATCTTATGAAATATTCATATTATTTGAAATGCTTGTAGCTTTATAACTACAAACGAGAATAAAATTTGTATGTAAAAGGATTTGAAGAAGCGTAATAAAAAATGTTGTTAAGATTTCTATGTGTAGATAGAATTTAAAACAATTATCCGAAAATAGAAAATAGAATAAACAATTATCCGAAAATAGAAAATAGATTAAACAATTATCCGAAAATAAAACAATTTTCCGAAAAGTCACATATAGCTAATAAATAATATTTATAAATTATATCGTATGTGAATGCTCTCAGGGGAATATAATTATTTAAATTTGCATTCTGATTCAAAAGACTTCTATTTCTTTCTGTATTGATGAAGGAATAGTAACAAATATGTATAAAATCTATACTTTTTATTACTGAGCTGCGTACCACACCTCGAAAGGTTTTCTAAAAACTGTTCGACGAATTTGTATTATACTGCTGAAATTATTCTATAAGTGATGGGACTTTGTTGTGAGAGTGTTTATCGTGTAACGTTACTTATTCAGAACGTTCAGAAATTATATTTATAAATCCTGTTTTTATTATAATTGTTATATATGTAATATTTTCTGATGATTAATATTTCTGTGTGTAGAGTGATATCAGAATTAAATTTTTTGCATTTCGACATCTCTAATGGAAAATTGTTCGTAAATCACAAGAGAAACTATTGCACGCACTTTTTCTACGTTTCGATTTCCTTCTTCTTTTTTGAATTAATAAAAGTTTTCAAGGCAACTGCTTAGGCAATAAGGATGCTGCATCATAGGTCATTTTTAAAGAACAACCATTGCCAAATTAAGAGTTAATACGCTGTATTAGACATGCAATAACAAGTAGAAATCGAATAAATTAAAATAAACAGGCCGTCAAAGGAGTTAAAATACTTTTTGAAGTTCTTTGTGAATTCCTTCACGCAAAATACAGCTCGAGATACACTCTATCACCTTGCTCCAAAAACTACATTTAAATTGTGATGCAATCGACACAGCATGACATAAATAACGGGTTCTGAGAAGTGAAACCCAAGTTCAAAATATTCCTTTGATAAAATCAAGCCTTTAATTAACTCCATGCCCTCAGGCACTTACCTTTTTAGTTTTTAGGTGAGAAAAACATCATTCTTCCGTGAAATTCTAGCTATCTTTTACCTTTCCCATAGGACTTACTGTCTTTGGGTAAACACGGGTGATGTTGCACCAGGATATCCAACCGCAGCTTTTGGATTTGCGACCCTTCTTCTTGTCAACTAGTTTTTCTTTTCTTTTTCCAATCTTTGAAAAGTTTCACATGATGTGAGATCAAATAATTGTGAGTGGCCAAGATGATGAATGAATTTTTTTAGTCATTCTTTCCTCGATAAATATTTGCCGTCATCTAGTTTGCACAGGCACTAGATGCGGTATAAGAAAATTACCTGTACCACTAATTAATTTCATTTACACATTAGCTTTTATGTTGGCAAAAGTTGTTAAAAATAATTGTCAATATGCAAATTATATGTAGTTCAGCAGCAATATCCTCCTAGCGTTCGCAATAGGGATTGTGTATTTAATTACATTAGATTAGGTATTAAATTAGGTAGAGATTAGATTAGGTTAGATTAGATTAGGTATTAAATTAGGTAGAGATTAGATTAGGTATTAAATTAGGTAGAGATTAGATTAGGTATTAAATTAGGTAGAGATTAGATTAGGTTAGATTAGATTAGGT
>BMAW01006149.1:0-13358 GCA_019974015.1 Nephila pilipes | reverse complement strand
ATTAGGTAGAGATTAGATTAGGTTAGATTAGATTAGGTTAGATTAGATTAGGTAGAGATTAGATTAGGTTAGATTAGATTAGGTATTATATTAGGTATTAAAAAGAACACTTGAAAAAATTGGTGTGCTAAATCTTGAAAATTATTTGCTTACTTTAAGCAAAAGAAAAACAATTCATTGTTTAGTCATTTTTAAAAACTTAAGGAAAAAACCATTTTGATATTGGTATCACGAGTTGAGCCAGGAAATAGTATCCAATATTCGTCATTTAGAATTAGACGAAGAAAACACAAGCTCATTTACATGGTTTAAAAAAAATCATCAAAAAAAAAAAAAAATCATCTAAACTCATACAGTCTGTCTCTAATGCTTCCAGAAATGTCACACTTAGCGTTTACCAATGGGCTGTGATTAATGATATCGTAAGGTGAGTAACTTTTTTTTCACAAAATGAGTACGAATGGCGTATAATTATATATGACCATTATATTTCTGAAATAAAAATTGAGCTTTCTCCATTCATTTATATTTTTAATTTAAAATAACATAAAGAGTGATTTTCGTATTTTTTATTGATGCAAACTTTTATCATTCAGATTATAGTTTTCTGTTGAATGAATTTCTACGGTGTTAGTGTTGTGGCGGTTGTGGTGTGCTTCCAACAGAGCCCTAAACGAAGAAGCGAAGAGAAACGGAGAAGACGCGAAGTGAAGTAAGAGAAACCGCCCTTCTGGCTTCAGTCGTCTCCGAGTACGGTGCTAACGTAAATAACTCCGGTAGCTAAGATGTCCCGCGACCAAACTAAAGTTAAAGTCTTGTAAATTTCCTAGCAACTAAAGCTCTGGATGATAACCTGCTAGATAGCGAAAGACTTTTGATTGGTGTAATATTTTCGTTACATCTAATTTGGTAATATTTTCGTTACATGTAATTTACCAAATTGGTAACACAGGACTTTGGAACTGCCAATTTGTAATCTACTTGCATCCGCTTCCTGACACGGAGAAAAGTAATTTTTATAGGTGAACAATTTTTTTGGTGCTAGTTTTATATCTTGCAATTAATATTTGTGTATTATTTCTGTTCATGATATCGGAAGAAGAGAGTGCAGCTACCGCCAGCATTGCACGTGTCTCCATAAAAGAACCACCTTTTTGGAGAGCGAATCCAGAGATTTGGTTCAGCCAAGTGGAGAGCCAGTTTGTACTAGCAGGAATCACGGCGGAGATCACTAAGTTCCAACACGTGGTTTCCGCGTTACAGCCGGAAGAGCTAGGAATAGGTGGAGATATAGTTTTAAACCCTCCACCAGTTAAGTCATACGCTGCTCTCCGAACTAGACTCTACTCACAATATGCTGAATCAGAAGAACAGCGCTTGCGTGGCCTGATTTCTGAAATGCAGCTCGGCGATCACAAGCCTTCACGCCTTTTGTTAGAGATGAGGAGTAAGGCGGATAGCAGAATTTCGGAGGAACTGCTGAAGTATCTATTTATACAGCGTTTGCCAACCCATGTGCAGCAGATTTTGGTTATTTCTAACGACCCACTCGACAAACTGGCTGAAAGGGCTGATGGAATCATGACAGTTGCAGGGCCTACCTCTTCGATTCACGTGATCGAAGCCGATAACCAAAATCTAAGAACCATGCTGTTGAAGATTTCGTCACGCCTATCTCGCTTGGAGACCCGTGAACGATCTACCTCCAGTGGACCAGAAGGACGTTTCCGTCGCCGTTCAAGAAGCAGGGAATCCGGAGCTCATAAACATTGTTGGTACCACAGGCGTTTCAAGGAACGTGCTACCAAGTGCAGAAAACCATGTTCCTTCCAGACGGAAAACTAGAGCAGCCGTCACTCGACCCACCGAGTGGCGACGCAATGGTGATCAACCGGTTATATCTCTCAGATAGGACTTCGTGGTCAAAATATCTGATTGATACTGGGGCTGATGTCTCGGTAATTCCTCTGACCACGGCATCAAAGCATCTTCCACCAGCTTCTCTCCAGCTTTTCGCAGCAAATGGGACCGCCGTCATCTCGACCTACGGTCAGCAACTTGTCACCCTTGATCTCGGACTTCGCAGAGTGTTTAAATGGCCATTCATTATTGCAGCAGTCTCGCAACTAATAATAGGGGCAGATTTCCTACGCCACTATGGGTTGTTTGTTGACATTCGTCATGATCGCCTGGTGGACTCGCTGACCAAGTTGCAGATGCAGGGTACAGTGCAGCAAGGGAATAATTCTGCAATCAAGGCAGTCAATGGCAACACCAAATCTCATCGGTTGCTAGCTGAGTTCCCTTCTCTTATCGAAGCTGTTTCAACCCCCAGGAAGCTGAAGCACTCAATAATAACAAGAGGACCTCCAGTTTTCTCCAAGCCATGCCGAGTACATCCGGAGAAGCTAAAGGCAGCAAAGCAGGAATATTAGTATCTGGTGGACACCGGAATTTGTAGACCCTCAAGCAGCTGTTGGGCATCTCCAATTCACTTGGTTCTTAAAAATAATGGAGATTGGCGTCCTTGTGAAGATTACAAAAAACTCAACGAGGCAACAATTCCTTATCGGTTTCTAGTACCTCACATTCAAGAATGTTTGCAAGTCTTAGAAAAAAAAAAGAATTTTCTCTACTCTGGATTTCGCAAAGGCATACCACCAGATTCCGGTGCAGGAAGAGGACATTCCAAAAACTGTTGTGACTACTCTCTTTGGACTGTTCAAGCTTCTTTACATGCCTTTCTGACTTTCAAACGCTGCTGCCACTTTCCAACGCTTCATACATCATTTTTTAAGAGGGATGGATTTTTGTGTGCCATATTTTGATGACTTGATAGTCGCATCTGAGGATGAAGATCAACACATAAGCTATCTCAAACAAGTGTTCCAACGTTTCGAGGAATACGGCGTGGTGCTGAATGCCTCCAAGAGTGTGCTCGGCAAAACTTCAGTTAAATTTCTGGGGCATGTAGTGACTGCAGAAGGCATTTCTCCATTACCAGAGAAGGTCGCGGTAATTACGAACTTTCCAAAACCAGAGATTGTGAAGGAGCTTCGTCGTTTCCTGGCAATCTGCAATTTTTATAGGCGTTTCATATCTCACGCTGCTAGAACACAAGCAATGCTTAAAAGCTATTTAAAGGGAGCAAAAAAGAATGAGCGGACACCTATTTTATGGACTGAAGAATCTGCTGCTGCATTTGAGAAGTACAAAATAGATCTTGCAGAGGCCACAGTCTTATACCACCCCTCAGCGGATGCATCACTTGCCATTGTGGAGAACGCATCGGACACAGCAGTAGGTGCTGCACTCCACCAGCAGACTTCTAAAGGGTGGTAACCTCTCGCCTTCTTCTCGAAGATTCTCTCTACAGCGCAGCGGAGTTACAGTGCATATGACAGAGAGCTACTGGCAGCTTACATGGCCATCAAATGCTTCCGGCATATGGTGGAAGGACGGAGTTTCACCGTGTTTACAGATCACATGCCTCTGGTGTATGCATTTAAACAGAAGGAAGATAAATGCACTCCGCGACAGTTCCGACACTTAGATCTAACTGGGCAGTTCACAACTGACGTTCGGTACCTGAAGGGATATGAGAATGTAGTGGCCGACGCTTTATCGCGCATTCATATCTCAACCATCAACACACCATCTGTCGTTGACTTCAACAAAATGGCTAGACAGCAGCTGAAGGATTCCCAATTACAGGATATTTTAGCTGGTTCTTGTCTAACTTCACTATTGCTACAGCCTTTACCGGTGGGACAACTTCCAGTCACACTCCATTGTGACGTGTCAATGGATCGCATTCGTCTATTTGTGCCAAAAATGTTCAGACAGAAAATTTTCAACAACCTGCACGCACTCTCGCACCCAGGAGTAAGAGCGTCTCTGAAGATGGTAGCTGAACAATAAGTGTGGCCGTCAATGAGAGAGAATGTTGTTCTATGGGCTCGTACATGCTTACAGTGCCAACGTGCAAAGGTATCTCGGCATACAAGAAGTGAGATTGGAAAGTTCGAGTTACCTAATTCTCGTTTCGAGCATGTACACATCGACCTTGTGGGACCCCTGCCTCCATCAGAAGGTTTTCGTTACTACCTTACCGGTCTGGACCGATTCTCCAAGTGGCCGAAGGCCTTTCCACTGGTAGAGATTTCAGCAGAGGCCGTGACCAACGCTTTCTACACTGGTAGGATCTCCAGATTTGGTCCTCCCCTCAGATTAACAACAGACCAAGGAACGCAGTTCGAGGCATCTCTATTTGATACCCTATCTAAGTTCTTAGGCACAGAGAGGAGACACACAACTCCATATCATCCATCCGCAAACGGCCAAGTGGAGAGGTTTCATCGACAGTTAAAAGCGGCTGTAATGGCGTACGGAAATGCTCAGTGGACCATAGTATTGCCCACCATACTCATGGGATTTCGATCCACCTGGAAAGAGGACCTACAAACGACAACTGCGGAGGTGATTTATGGAGCTCCTATAAGGCTTCCAGGTGAAATTCCATCCAAACTAAGCGCGGATCCTGTTACTTTTGGGAAGACTCAGGGAGTCAATGCAGCGTCTCTCACCATTGACGAACCGCCATCTGGTCACCATACAATCTTCGTGAGCAAGGATTTGGCCACATGCAACCATGTCTTTCTGCGTACAGACTCCCTCAAAAAAGGTCTGCAACCTCTTTACGAAGGTCCTTATAAAGTTGTCAATCGTACCGAAAAAGTGTTCCGGATCTTAAGGCATGGGAATGAGGTTTCAGTGAACATCGATAGGCTGAAGCCTGCCTACATCTCCAAAGAGTTGGAGGACATACCAGTAGAAGTGAGAGTGAAGAAAAAAGTGTCCCTTCAACCAGAGGAAGTTCCAGACTCGGGACAAGAAAAGCCGAGAGAAAGCTCTAGAAGGCAAGAAACCACAACCCGTTCTGGCCGCAGAGTACATTTCAACCCCAAGTATAGCTAAAAATCTTGCTATCGCTGGCAGGGGGCAACCTGTGGCGGTTGTGGTGTGCTTCCAACATAGCCCCAAACGAAGAAGCGAAAAGAAACGGAGAAGACGCGAAGAGAAGTAAGAGGAACAGCCCTTCTGTCTTCAGTCGTCTCCGAGTACGGTGCTAACGTAAACAACTCCGGTAGCTAAGATGTCCCGCGACCAAACTAAAGTTAAAGTCTTGTAAATTTCCTAGCAACTAAAGCTCTGGATGATAACCTGCAAGATAACGAAAGACTTTTGATTGGTGTAATATTTTCGTTACATATAATTTACCAAAGTGAAATCTTTCTTTGCATGGCGCATTCATTTCCGAACACCTTACACTAACAAAAAATATCCTCTTTACATTAGCATTGTTGCCAGGGCAACACAGTGCACATTTAAACAAGAGTTTTAAATTTTAATAGAGGTATATTCCTTTTCAAAAAAAATTTCGAAAATAATTCTATCCACATTTAATTTTTCATCTTTCCGTTTCTTTTAGAGTTTTATCCTTTAAATACATATTCACATTTATCTTAAGCTGTAAATTGACTTCGATAACTACATCCTTCAATTCAGTCAATACAAATTCGACTAAGAGAGAAACTTCACCTTATTTTAACTTTGTCTTTTAAAACAGTACACTTGAAACACTAATTCAGTGAAGTTGTCCAATAGTTACTCAACGTGTTTATAGCGAATTTTCAACAATTTTAATTTTTAGAAATGTATCATTAATTCTAGCATTATAAATCTAAAAATTTGTAAGTGTATTCTTAAGTATTAATGGTACGAATTCATCATCATATATCATTATATACTGCAAAAAAAAAGAAGAAAAACTGAAATTTTTTCATATTTAATTTTTGGTTAGTTTTATAGAAATACGATGCCTGATTGTGGAGAAAACTGACCAATTTTTTGAAGTATCGTTTTGAAATAATGTTTCGTAAGTTTAGGGATGAATATCATATAAATGCCATTGCGTTCAATTGATGGTAAAGAAGTTTGAATTTAAAAATATAAAATTCTTAACTTTACCTACAATGTCATTTATGCTTATTTTAAAAATCTCTGAATGTATCGTATAGTTGCTTTATTATTCCGACGCTTTATTTAATATTAGGTTTAATATAACGATAAAATTTCGGACTGAATTTTATAGTAAATATTTCAACAACTTTTATAGATATGCTTATATTTTTTTGCATTCCAAAATTTTAGCATCTCAGCTCTGCTTCCATGTAAGCATGTTATTGTATTTACTAAGTTTTTCTTCAAGTCTTGCTGATAACAGGCAGAGTTTTCAACCGAATTGTACAAAAGTTAAGGAATATATGAATATTTTCTAATACGGAGATTCATCGTGAATTATCGAAAGTGTATTAACCACGTGCATTATCACGTAGAGCCATTGTGAAATGGTGCCAACAGTTCGATCAGACTAATTAATATGAAAAGACAAGGAAGGCGGACAGCAGTGAAAACATCAAACATGAGACATTCAAATTTCCTCCAATAGTGGGTAAAGTCTTTAATACGTTTTTTTTTTTTTTTTTTTTTTTTTTTTTTTATTGCGAAGGAGGTGACTTACACCGAGGTTACACTGGAGGGCAAAAACGGAAATGTTGAGTAAAACACTAAAAAGTTTTCAGAAAGCAGTGAAATATAAGAGACTTTGAATGTTGAGGAAAGGCATTGTCCTCTTGCACAACAATGCGAGTCCTCACAAGGCACGTACAACTCAGGATTTGCTTCACAATTTTGGGGGTGAGTTTTGGCAGCATCCACCGCACAGATCCGATCTGGTAACCTTCATCTCTTACATGTTCAGCAAGCTCTAAGAACATTTGAGTTGAAGACAATTTTTCCACATTGACCATGTTCAGACGGCTGATATAAGCTGGCTCCAGGAATAAGAGGCGATTTTCTATCATTTGGGCATCGAGTGAACACTCCCACAAATGGCAGCCAGTAGGGGGTTCGGTAGAGAAATAAAGTGTGATTGTATGTGTATCATATTACATCGAGCGCTCTTCTCAATGAAATATTTTTGACCTACATTGTTTGAGCGTATTTTACTTTTTGAATGCCCCGAGAACTTTAAAAAAGAGCCCATGCTGTAAGAAAAGGGCCATTGAAGAAATAGCATAATTGTGCAAAGAAGATCACTGCGCTTCTGAATGCACAGAAAGGTGTTGAGAAAAAAAAAACTAGCAGAAGAAAGATATAAGAATTAAGAGACGATAATTATTGGGAGCTCGGACATGTTTCGTTTAGAAGAGAGATGGGGAAGGGAGGAATGAACAAGGGATGTATATGAACTGAGAACGCTTCACAAATTGGAAAGAGCTGCCAGACGATTTACCCGATATCGACATTGAGGCTGAGAATATGAAAAGAGCCACAGCAGATTTTTGTGGTGGAGTACTGGGCTAGGTGTTCTTGCTCTTATACAGAGGCCGCATTGGCCTAGGAATCGTGGTCGCAAGCCCACGGCAGGCATTATTTTCGTCGAGTCATGGATTCAAGTCTTAATACCCATACAGACCTGCTATGTAGTGTGGTTGATGTACGTTAAATATATCGAGGCTCAAAGTTCTAAAGATTGTGAACTGCGGAAGTTTGGAGAGAGAGGGGTGTCAGTTCAAGTGTCATCCTCGTCACTTAATTGAGGTTAAAAATTATGAGGTCCATTATCAATAGCCCCCGTTTCGCTTTTTAGTGAGTTGTTAATAAACATCAAAGAAATCTAGCTCTATTAGAAAAACAGATTCAAAAGAGCTCATTACTCTTTAGATACCCTTCCTTTAGCGGATATTGCATACGGATGAATGCTACTCCTATCTAAGGAGAAACGATATTTGTGAATCTGTGAGGGGCTTCTCAGGGAGAGTACATATGTCTGTCTACTCAAATGGTAATATCACCAATTCTTCAGGAACTTATTTTCTTAGAGGTTAGTATTATGACCCCGAGGTAACATAGCCATCTTTTTATTTCCCATGAAGTTTACTGTCTATGGTAAACACGCACGGAGAAAGAAGAAATACTCAAAAAAGGAAACCCAGAAGTACTCATTTTGAAATGAGCATGTTTGTATCAGATTCACAAATGAATACGTAACATACTCATATTGTTGTTTCATTCTCGTATTTGATACAGTAACAGATTCAAAAATGAATACATAATATACTCAATTTTCTTATCCACACTCGTATTTAATACACAAATATCTTCAAAAATGAGTATGTGAAGTTTCCATTTTCAGTATGTACGAGTCTTAAATTTGAATACGTTGGGATCGGAGCTATTTTGAGAATGTAAAGTATTCAAAATTGAGTAATTTGTAATCTATTTTGAATACCTGGTTTTCGAAGTGTATGACACTACGAGAAGGTCGTAATAATTCTTTTTTCATCTTTCCTTTACACTACTGTATTATCGGTGTGCCTCCTGTGCTAACTTTATTCGATTCTTTTAATATTAAAAATATCCATATATTTTAATTGATTGATATGTCGTGAAAATGACTATACATATTTGAAGAGATATGATTTGTCTCATATTTTCAGATGTGAGTTTTGTTGAAATAAAACTACCTTTTAACAATTAATCATCATTATAACTTATTGATCTGTACTAGACAAACATTATTAATAACTACAGTGTGTACTTTTCCGTTCATATGAGCAAAGGGAAATTTCGTTTATATACATTCGGTGAACTCGATCTGTACGGCTATTCAAAAAAAGTCAACAGATTTCAAAATTCCATATTTTCGAAAATAAACGACACATAATGATAAGTGATATATAAATGCGAAAGGAAAATACGGAATTTGCTTACAAGTTTTCGATATAACTACCTTTAGTTACACGTATAATGTCAATTCGACGTGTAAATTCCTGCTGAACACCTTTAAAGTAACATTGGTAGTGGATTGTACTGATGCAGAAATTCTTTGAATAAGTCCACATAAATTTGTTGACAATGATGGCGCATACATCTTATCCTTTAGGAAAACTCAAAGGAAGAAATCGCACGGAGCCATAACAAGGGACTTAAGTGACCAGCTGTGTAACATCGCGTCATGTGGTCCGCTGCGACCGATTCAACTGCGAGGTAGCTGCGTGGAAGTTTTTAAAACAGCTTTTGTGAAGTAGCTTCATGAAGAACACACGAGGGCCATCTATCGCATTGGATGATTGATTTTGAATAACTCTTATAAAACATATTTTAATAAAAATTTCAAATGAAAAATTTTATAGCTGATTTTTAAATTAAAATCTTCATCTACTTTCACGTTCTTACTCTAACAAATGGTAAATTACCATATATGTGATTTGAGATTATGGAGAACTGACTCCAGATCCAATTTTGAGACCTATCTGCATTTAAGTACCAACGTTATCACTGTGCGTTTCTTTGAAATGAATCATAGAACTTCGTAATTTCGGAAATTTTAATATATTTCTTTTTTTCGCATAAAATTTATTTCTTAAATTTAGGCATTTAAAAAATTTCTTCGTTTCCTTATATGTATAGAAATCTTTAATATATACATAAAAAAAAATTCGGAATCATGAAGTGCAATAGCTATTCGGAATCATGAAGTGCAATAGCTATTCGGAATCATGTAGTGCAATAACATCCGAGTCATTTTTTGACTAAACCAAAGGGAATTATGCATATTAAATTCCTAATTTCAAAAAGAAGTGAACTATGAAATAGATAGAAAACTCCTTAAATCGCTTTAATTTTCTTAACAATATAAATAATTAATGCTCAAAAAACTTTTCAAATATTATGCGGCTGTTAGAGGTATTTTAACTTTTAAATAATACACAAACACTTCTGCCCAAATTAAAAACGGAAAGTCGAGATCAGTTTGTATCCATACATAAACGAAGCGCATAAATAAATCTTTCCAGGGTGTTCATCATCAACATGGAATAATTTCTGTACAATTAAATCGTGATAGAATCCCTCTTTTTTTTCCCTTTGCTAAAAAAATATACCCTTTTTTCTAACGTAAATGCGCTATAATTTCTCAAGTTTCTTTTCCAAATTTGGTACCAGGGAAATAGCATTTGGTTAAATAGCATTTTTTATCTATAAATTTCTTTAATTTTTTTATTGTTTATTTATTTATTTTGAATTTAACTTTTTTTTGCCATATTTATGATTTAATATTCATTACATTTATTAAAAACTCCAAGTAAGCATTCATTTAGTAATATCAATCAGATCTTTGAACATTGATGTTACAGAGACACTTGCTGATAGCATCATCATCATTGCAATGTAAGTCCCCTGAGTGAGATATGTTAAGAGTAGAGGGTTATATCCGACGCTTGAAATTCGTAAATCATTAAGATAAATGAAAAAAAAAATATCTGTGTTCATATAATCAATAAATATTTCACTATGCAATTTATATATTTAACCCCCAATAAAGATAGTCTTCCGGTAAGTACAGGCATCCTAGTGATTTTGCGTGGATTTATTGTCTTTGGTACACACGAATGACACACCACCGGGATACCCTAACGATCTTTCTCTATTTTCAACCCTCCTTCTTATCAACCAATTTCTTTTTTTTTTTTTTTTTTTCTTAAACCTCTAGATCACAGTTACACCTCGTCTGAGGCAGCGTAGCCATAAATGGCTCTTGCGCCATAAAATTTCACCCACATCCGCTCAATTGCTCTAATAAAGATATTTATTGAAAATTAAATAAACATTTGAATTATAATACTTATTATTATTTTGTAATATAGTAAGAAAAAACAATATTCAGTTGTTGTCTTCTTATGTTGTAGTATTTCTCATTCAGATGATTCAATTCGAATTCAATTCGATTTCAACAGTGTTATAGTTAAAACTGACATGGAACAAAACTTCTTATTTGTAACAAAATTTTAATTCTCGCTGCAAATAAACCAGAATAATCATTTTTATACCCACGAACGATTCTATACTTATCGTGTTTATACTATGCTCTAATTTAGCAATTACTAATTCAATGCAATAATTTGCTTATTAAACTGTACTGAGAGATTTGCGTAAGAATCAATTTTAATGTTATATACTCGAATCTATATATTTGTTTTAGAGGAATGGAAACCTGAACATTGTGCTCCATATTCAGAAAAGACGTGAAGATGCCGTTCCTCCCCCGATCCCACCTCCTCCCCCAAGTTGACCTAGAGAATCCTTAGGACTGGATTCAGCTAGGTCAATCATTTGCACACAGCAATCCCTTTTCCATACTTATCATTTGTACTTAACAATTTTAATATATATATATATATATATATATATATATAATTATTGTTATCATCAACTCGAGTTCATCGCGTTTTTGATTAAGGGATCTAGTGCGGAATATCCGTTTCTTTCTTTGTATTACACTAGACAGGAATATGTAGGAGTGTTTTGTCAAGCACTCACAATAAATTAAATATTTTAGTATTTATTAAGATTCTGTGTTTTCTCATGTGAGTGGTGTAATATATTAGAAAGCTGTGAGTAATATCCTGATAGGAAATATTGACATTTTTTATTTATCTTCTGGTACAAAAGAATATAATCGTTAATGTAAAATACTTAAAGCATTATTTTAGCATTTACTTGAGAATGATAATCTACATTACATTTTTTACGTTAGCTATCATAAAACATTCATTTAGCAAAATGGTAGCGTTTTGTATAGATGCTTACCCAAAATTTGAAACGAATTAAGCTTCAATTTAAAAACAAAATGTTTTTGAGAGATTTTTCATTATGTGGTCATTAGGATCTAAAAATTAGCAGCGCATGCTTTTCTCTCTCTCTCTCTCTCTCTCTACAAGTAATATTTTTATTTACCAGAAGTAATGGTAAAAAGAAACAATGTTGATCTTTTTTCTTTCTGAATAACTGAAAATTCTATTAAAAGAAAGAGTTTATTTAAATTCTTAACATTTCATATTCTGGAACAGTGCTAAAAAGAGCTAAATAAATACCAAATATAAATAAATAAATAACATACTTTCAGGAACATTAATGAATATAGAAAAGAAAATACACACACATATATATATGGTGATTATAATGTACTAAGTACTAAAAAATAACGTTCATAAGGGGAAGGAACAGAATTTAATATTACACTTATACAAGATAAAAACGAATTATTTGCCTATATGTTTGCAGTAATAAAGAAGTGTTTCTTAAAATATTTTATTCGATATTTTCTAAATCGGGGATAGTCATAAAAGTATTGGAGATAAACGAACATATATTCATTATTCAAACTTTTCATGAAAATATTCAGTGAAGAAAATAAGAATAACTTTCCCCCATATTAGAAGATGCTATTCCTTATATTGTTCTTTGGTGTGGATTGGAAAATAGGAGAGGTTTTTGCCAGCTCAAATGTCTATCTCGTCACTTGACCAAGGTTCAAAATTACGAGGTCCTTCACCAATAGATCTCGTGTTGCTTTTAGTGCGACGTTATTAAAACCAACCAAACTATCTCTATACTGTTTTTTAACTGACGTTTTCTGATAAACAGTCCAATTTTTCATGCTAAAAAAACTACTTTTCAAAACTTATAAAGAAACTCCTGGTATATTAGCTTCTGTAAATGAAGTTTAATTTCTTTTTATCTCTGTAATAATATTTGGACTTTATGTCTTACAAAATTGAATCATTAATTAAAAAAGTAGTATACTTGAAACACGTGGCATATGGTATCATATGAAGAATGAAATAAATATTTAAAACTAAAATTTAAAAAATGGCGAAGAACGTCATCATAAAAATTGATTAAATTAAACTTGTTCTTTAATTCTTAAGTTGGCTAAGTTTTAATTAAAAATTAAATTTGTTCCTTTTTAAAGATTTTGGTGCATTTAAAAAACGAAAATAAATTCCAACTCTAAACTGAAAAAAAAAAAAAAAAAAAAGATTATCCACAAAAGTGAATTTGAAACAATTAGATTTTATATAGAAAACAGAAATTATTTAAATTGATGTTTGATTTCTTCAAAGCAGTCTGTAAATCTTAGAGAAAAAATTATTGCGTTAATTTTAGTCTAAATTGTCGGTAAGAGCTTTTAGACGGAAGTGAATAATTTCGAATGCGTGAGATCGCTTTGTACTGGTGATTAAATTTCCTACTTAAAAAAAGTTTTTCTTTTTTATCATTATTAGTTCAGTAGATTTTACTTGAATTTCTGATAGGAATTAATACAAATACTATTTATAAAGTTAAAAGAAGAAAAGTCGAAGTGTCTACGAATTAATATTGAATTAGTTTTATCAAACATTTCCACTTCTTTATTGTATATCAACGTAAGATGCATAGTACAATTAAAA
>BMAW01006141.1:0-12744 GCA_019974015.1 Nephila pilipes | reverse complement strand
TAAGAATATATAGTTTCTATCATATTGAATTTGCATTTTATCCTTTCAGCAATGAAGTTAAAATTTTCAAAATCTCAGTACAAGAAGTAAGTAATTTCATAAGCAATACAATTAGTTAATATACTAAATGCATTTTTACTTAACACTTCTTTAGATTTTACTCAGTCTCAGGCTATCTTAGTCTTAGTCTTTACTCAGTCTTATAATATTTTTAGTGTAAATGAAAAATAAAATAAAAAATAAATAAAAAAATGTGGAATGTCATTCCACATTTTTTAATTGCCTTAAAAATAGTATTGTATTAATGTAAAAGTTTAGCATAAAAATTGTTCTTTATAATCTATCTCCATATATTAAATTTATAAGGAAATCTCAATTTATTAAAAAAAATGCATTTCTTAATTTTAATCTCTTGAAGCAATCTTGACATTATATAGTGAAAAACACTTTTATCAAAATAAAATTTAATTTTTTAAAAACATTCGACAGTTAAATATTGCTACTATTAGGCACATTTACTTAAGATATTTAAAGTTATTAGATTGTTATGTTGTTCAAAAATCACCTATTAGTATGGTGTATAACACCAGTCAAGTTAAAAATTTTAATGCGACAAAATTTATTATTTATGTTTATAATAAGAAAATAGATATGAAATTAACATTTCCAAATTATGTTAATGAAGAAAACGGGAAAATAAAATTCACTCAGAATTGTAAATAACTTACGTAGGACTCAGGCTGTTGTTTTACCTCATAATGTAATACTTTTTCATTTTGTAAATTAATACCACATGCTACTGATATGCAAAGTAAAAAGGAACCACTGAGGAATAAAATATTCATTTTGGACCCTGAAAAAGATATTAATATTATTTACTGGAGAAAAGAAAAGACATCCTGGGGTTGAAATATTAATTAATAATTTTCTTTGTATTTTTATATAATTTATTTATCAGCTTAACTTAATTAAGGTGAAAAATAAAGCAAAGCTATGAAAGAGCTTCATCAATTTGCTTTTTATTTCTAGAATTAATGAAGACTGATAATTTTCTAAATAATATGATTTAAATAAAAGAAATAGTATTTGTGTTTAAAGTACACAATCATTAATTTAATTTTAAAACAATTTTTAATTTTACAGTTTATTGGAAATTTGATAAATCTTTACTATTAGTTGTTCAAAATTCGTTAAGTTTTGTTTTTGAGCAATTACGAAATAAGAATATTCATCCAGAGTTGACATATCAGATTCCTTTCAAATGAATAGAAATTGAATAATTTCTTCATATGAGACTAAGAACTGATAAATAAATCAATTTAAAAGAGAAATTAAAACATTTCAGTTATCACTCAGAAAAAAGTGGTAAAATAAGTGAAACACAGTGCAAAAATTTTCATTCGAAATTTTAATTAAAGTTAGACTCATTGATGAAAAAGACTTAATAGTAGCTCCGTAAAAGAATCATTTTTGAAAATTTCTTGAAGTTAGGAGTAAAACTAAATGAATTTAATAAATTTTAATAATTTAATTTTAAATATTAATTAGTTATAACATCGATTTTGAAAATCTTAGCCACAAAATAACGAAACAAACTTCAAAATTTTTTAAGACAAAAATGAAAATTATTAATTTGTAAGAATCAAACTGGAGATAATATTAGTTACATGCATTCTAGATAAGACATATAAAAATTAGTAACATTGATATATATAGAACAATAACATATTGAATTATCAAGTATCAATTGAAAATTACCCATGTTGAAAAAAAAATGAAAACAGTCAATATGCAGATAACTAATATTTGTATAATGTTTTTTCGCAAAAAATATTTTTGCATAGATTGTTAAGTATATTTAATATAATATTCATATTTCATTGTATCCTAATTTCAAAGATAAATGGCTCAAAATATTACTACTAGAATCTCAGGCGTTAAGTTGAATTCTAACTTTAACTTAAGTATGACTATAAATCACTTAGCATCATGAGATTTGGTGTAGCCATCCCTCTAGGTGCCAAATAGAATGAAGTATATAATATTGAAGTAATGAATTTCAGTAATGATTCATATTGTGGCGAATCAGAAGGTATAGTGTTATGCATTCAACTGTATTTTAAAATTTTCTTTTGGTATAGAATCTAAGTTTTAATGTTATATTAACGCATTAGCTAAAATATTATATTTAATAACTTAGCATTATGCGATTTCATTAAATCATCCAATACAACTAAATACTTAACCGGTTTAAGTAATATTCGAATCATATGTTTCAAAAATATAGTTCATTATTTGGAATAAAAAAGCGTAATCAGCTGCTTTTTAAATTTGCAGCCTAGTGTGGTATTGAGGTTACATTATTGCAGTGTAATTAGATATACTGAGTAAGGTGTTATCCTTGTCTATTTATTGTAATTCCGAACTGAATAATATCTAAACCATAGCACTGAAGTTCCTCTAGAGTGTAGCACTAATTCAAAAATCACAATTACATTAACAAGAGTTCGCATATTACAATGAATTTTTGAATTTCAGTAATTTATAATGCATAGATTTTGCGTATGAAATTATTGCTTCCTGCATGATTGTCCGATTACAGTCACTCTGAATATTCGAATATTTAAATTATTTTGAAAGTTTTACATCTTTAAAAGACTTAATAATGTACCATTTTAAATAGCTAAAATAACTTAGAACAGATTTTGATAAAACAATTTCTAATAAATTCCTTAACTTTTTATGCCTTATTATATCGAGAAATGGAAAATATCTATTACACAAAAATTAGTGCTAAATGTTTCAAGGAAATTGTTCAATTAGGTTTCAATAAATCAATTTTGATCAAATAACTTTTTAACTGTAAATAAAATTGATATATTCTTAGTATCAGTAATTTAAATAAATTGGACGACTTATAATTCAGAGAACACTCAATAAAACTCGACAAAATCGAGTTAAATAAATATGATTAAATCAGAAAGACCACTTACTTGTAGAGAAAATCGTCTCAGACCGGTAAAAAAAAAATTCAGCAAACTAAACGATTCGAATATTTAAAATCTGTAGCTCTGTAGAAATACCATGTACTGTATAATGCTCAGTCGTGTTCTCGCTATTTATATCTTCGAATCAGAGATAAGGATAATATCGTATTGGTGGGTTCTAAGATTCTATCGCTTTAGCTATTGGCCAAACACTTATCACATATATCTAAACTGTATGATTAGTCGAGACATATATTAAACTGCAGATAAATATCTTGAATTTCTCCTCTCAGCCAATAAGAAGATATGATCTTGATTAAGAACTATTAATGCCGTTGCTTAACCCTATTCTTCGACGTGAACCACTACTCCCTGATTGGATGTTTGAAAACTGCATCACCTCCCTCACTTCCACAAGGGTTCTTTGAAACTTAATTTTTCCTTTTCCCGCTAGATAATCTCAAATTTTAATTTTAAATTTATATTTATTTTTTTTTTTTTTTTTTAAATTTTTAATAAAAAAATAATTTCACTTTGATTTTTGTACTTTAAATAAAATTTAAACTGAATTGTTTCATTGAGCTGGATATTCGAATAAATGTATTTAGATTCATTTTCTGCTCAGACTAAAAAAAAAAAAGATCCATTCAACGGCCTAAGTGCTCCAAATTCATCTTCAGAACAAAAGAATCAAATTTTCCTTTTAAATATTTTTTAGACAGGGTAATATGTTTGTAAATCATTTTCGGTTTGGCCTTCCCGCAACCTAGTGCATAGTTACTTATTCATTTTACATTCTAATAGCTTATCTAAAAATTATGATAACTTTCATGTTTAAAATGATAAAGTAGAAAAATATTTATTTCAGTATAAGTAATGATAACTTATCTGTCGAATATGTACAAAAGTTAACATATGAAATACCAATCACTACAATTAATATTTCTGTTGTTTGTTTCTTTTTTCTATAAATTGCTGCTTCTCATTATAGATATTACGGTGAAATAAATATATTTAGTGCTTAATATTCAGTACTAAAAACAAATTTATACCATGGAAGAATTTTTAAATTCCTTCATTGTTCTACTAGTTTATTGTGTTTTAGTTGACATTTATAAAATTAAAAATCTTATAAATCTCTAAATTTTCAAAGATTTAATTTGAAAGTGTTTATCATTGGTTACAAAATTATTACCTTTTCATTAGTTTTCAAATAAACTATGAAAATAAAAGTTCATTAAAGTTCTGATTCTACAATACATTAACATAAAATATATATTCATTCTATAAAATAATTGCTTAATTTTTCTAAACAATTGTTTTCTTAATAACATTACATTATCAAGCCATTGAACATCTTACCAAACATATTCATTGCACCATATTTCTTAAAATTTATCCTTATTCTGAAATATAAGCTGATAAGTTTACTTTTCTTCTTTTACAATACAATGAATTTTATGTTGAAAAAGTTAAATTGTTTTACCCATTTAATTACTTTTAATTGATCACCTGCTTAAAAATCTCTCAAATTCTACTTATATATGTGCTTTTTAATATCTCCTTATGTTATACAAAAAAGAAATAAAAAAAGAAATGCAGTTGGAATGTATAGTACCTGTTAAAGAAGTTCCCAGATATTCAAAAAAGGATAAATTGTTTCTTATAAAATGATCTAGCGAATGAAATACGTTAGTAAAGAGCATCACAAGATTAAAACTTTTATTTAGAATTGTGATTTTACTACGTTGGAGAGATAATTGTTAGTACTAATTATAACAATTTAGTGGAAAGAATATGTTTAATTTCACTTATAAATGCTGTACAAGAACAAGTATTATGCTAAAAGCAAGATAAAATATTGAACTCTTATAAATCTTTTAAAAGGAATAAAATCGGATTTTGCAAATTACATTTTAAAGTTTGTTAACATTTTTTTTCTTGATAAGTTTTCTAAAAAGTAGACGTATATATTCGAAAGGAATATTAGCTAGCCTGAAGACAGCGTATTTATATCCCCAGGGTTCACAAATGTCCTGACTACCTCAAGAAAAAGAATAATTCGATATAAAAACCAACGTTTTTAAAAACAACGTTTTTATATGGTGGCAAAGTTTATTAAAGAAAATTATTGAAATATTAGTTAAAACTGTTGGTTATTTTTAACTTTAAAATTTACTAAAAAAGAGATATTTGTGAGCGTATTAAAAAATTCATAATACTCATAAAATCAAAACATGCATTTGAAAATTTGTAAGTCATTCTATTAAAAAAAATGGGAACCAGAATTCAGAAAAAATTATTGTGATAAGATATGGCGCCAAATATTGGAAACTTTCTTTCTTGTGAATGATTACTGACTAAAAGTCAGCAAACCTTACTAACTCCCCTTTATGAGTAGTAGGTACCTCATGTGGCGTATGTGAAATTCCCGATGTTCTCAGAGAGGGAAAGAAATTTTTTCCTCAATTCTAAAAGTGTCGAGAGGAAAGGATATTTTGACTTATTAAAATTATTGAAATATTAGTTAAAACTTCTCGCAAACGTCTAAATATTGCATTGTTAGGCCAGTACGAACGATTCCCAAAATTTCAAAGCTCTAGCTTGATGGGAAGTTGGTTAAATTAACGATCGAAAATTTGATGACACACACACACACCAAGTGAAATTCAGAAAAACGTTGTAAAATACCAGCCTCTAACTCCAAAGGCAGTTTTATTTTTACAAACAAAACATTATAAAAGACAAAAAACATTTCTAGTATTATCAAAAAGAATAAAGAAATGATGATTTTTTTCATAAAAATGGATTGTTAAATTAAATATTAAGATACAAGCATAATGAATCATCAAAGTAGACAATAATGTTCAGTTCAGATACTAAAATAACAGCAAACGATAAAATATTAAATTAAATAGATGTAAATATAACTTAAGCAAACTCAATGTAATTATTATAAACATAATGTGTTTTAATGATAATAATTTGAACATTAGTACCATGTACTTTTTGTTTTATGCTCATTCAATTTTGTTGACGCCATTTTCTCTAAACAGCAATATATTAGAACCTATTACTAAACATATTCTAAGTAGTTTTCGGAGACCATTAAACGTTTTAATTTCAAAACCAAAATTTTATGACAATTTAAATTTAAAGAAATTTTGCAGTTTCTATTTTTTATGTTGTTTAAAAAAACAATATTTATTTTACTGTTACTGTGTCTTTCTTGTTCATCGTTTTTCTCCTTTCAAAAATATTATGAATACGTATATGTAATAGCTTGAGTATAAAATATAATTATATATCCTAATTATACATCCGATTACAATGTAATTATATACTTTATTTAAGTCTGTTATGTTTAATATCAATTTCCTTTTTTTTACAAAGCTGTAAATATAATGCAGAAAACTTCCAATTTATATTTTTCACGAGAAATTTAAGCAAATCATAGTGAAGTATATATTTCCAATTTTATTTCCTTGCAAAGAAATAAAAAGAATGAAATATAACTTAGAAATACGTAGTTTGCATATTACAGAAACAAAATATAAAATTTTTAATTGTGTTAAAATTTTCAGTGACATGATTATTTATTTTCTGAAAAACCTTTGATATCTAATTCAAAATATCAATATTAAAAGTAGAACATAAAATTAAGGAAATATGAGTTAAATTATCTCGTAAGAATTTTTTGTGTTTTATTTCATTTATTTAATGTTCAGTGCTTAAAATCAGACATTCTTTTATAAATTTAATACTTATAGTTATTTCGAAAACATAGCAAAGTTTTTCTATTTTTTATTACTAATATTTCCTGAATATTTTTCTGGTGCTATTGAAATCAAATAAAATATAAATATGTACAAGAAGTATTTTAAAATATGTCTTAAATAATAGTCAATCTCCGAGCTTAAATAGAAAACTGGTAAGTGTAATAAAACAAATGGCTCTTATTATTTCAAGCAATGAATAATATTAGGTATCATGAACACTATGAAGAATTCTACGGTATGCTAATAATCTGAAATATTTGCTATGGTATAATTCTCTCTAGGATTCTCGGTTAGGAAGGTATATACCAGGAAGAAAAACATAAACTGATTTCACTTGCAGTATTGTATGCAATTTTTAACCAACTCCCTGTTTAAATATGTAATAAGATTAATAATATTTTCAAAGAAAATATAATAATCACACATATTATTTATCTATTTTGTACGTTTTTAGAATGTCCAATATCTCTCGTTTCAATATTGGACTATTATTTTAAAGTAAGCAAAAACTATGTTTCTGATCCGTCTCGAAGAAATAAAAATTCTTCCACGCTAAATATATTTAAGCATTTGACTGTACAAAATGTTGATCATAATGCTTTTACAGCAAACACCTTTGTAAAATTTTACAATAACTTTTATTTCACGTCTTAAGAAAGAGTTATATAAATACTGAAATCAGTTTATATTGTGTTTCAAAATATTATACTTTGGTGTCATTCATAATTTCAATTTTTACATGCTAATACGAGGCGGTATCGTAAAATCTTAATTATTACTAAGAAATAACCAAGATACCGGATGAAAATTATTTTGAATATGAATTTTTCTTTATATACATAATACTGTAAATTAAAGCTATTAATGTTGATTTATTTGGTTTCGCGAAACCGTAGATTGAAGTAACGTGTAGTACGGGGATGATTGAAATTAATCTGATTAAATCTACAGTGCTGATTCTCGAAACTCAAAGTTTTAACTCAATTATTTTTAGTAATAATTAAACTTTATATCCCGGGATAAAAATTAAAACTTTGCTGCAGTGCGGGTTACTTCAGTCTGAGACTTACATAACTCCACCCCACCCCACCCCAAAATCAAAATTAATTGCTGTAATTAACAACATTATGAACAAAATCATCGGTTCATATGCAGAATTAATTTCATCCAGATTCTCGGTTATTTCTTAGTATACATTGAAAACTCATAGGATACCACCTTATACACTATAACAGATATATACAAATTTAGATTTGTAAAAGCAGAAATCTATCTTAGAGGAGGTCTATTGCCTTCTCTTTTGTGACAAGCAATTCAGGGAGTAAAATGTTTATAACCCCGAATATAATGCACAGCTAGTATTAACTTAAAGGAATTGAAATTGTAAATATCAAGAATTCTTCATGTGAACCGACTATTTATGGGTTAGATAACTCGGCTCTTCCCCTTTGTGTCATTTACAGTAGTGAAGCATCTTTGGTGGTTTCCTTACAATTTCATTCCAGACAGTCGCCAGCCACCTCAATGTAGTAATTGTGTGACATGAATGTACCAAAGGATCAGCAATTTAAAAGTGTCAGATTGGAATAAAGGATATTTATACTGCACATATTTTTCTATCATAATTAAAAATATCTAATCCCATAGTAATACATTCAATTAAAGTATGATATAGAATCTACAATTATTAATACAATATACAGTCTTAATCATTATTTTATGAAGTAAAATTAAATAATATAAAATGCTCCTCAGTTAATTTTTTTTAAAAATCATTTATAAGAAAATCAACTAGAATAAGTATTTTATGGGATGTATTTAAATGGAAAAAACATTGTAAGATCATTCATAATTGATAATATTTCAAGCAATTATGTCCTTCACAATTTCCATTTCTCTAAAATGTCAACAACCGACATTATTCTTTTGTCAGCCTTTCATGTATGCTGATCATTTGGAAAATTTATTTTGATATTCAAACGTAAATATTTCTTTCTTTTGAAACATAATTTAGAAATCAACAACAACTTTTTTGAAATTAGTATTTTACGTTGTTGATTGGCAATGTGCATTACTTTGAATTAAAACATAAATTGAAGCTTAATATTTGATTCATTTGTTGGGGATACCTAAAGAAATTTCCTGAAAATTTCCTATCTATCTATCAATATAAATCTATTTATTGCGAGAAAGAAAAAAATACACAGTATAATTTCTAAATAGAATAATCTTACTATAATTTTTTTTAAAAAAAATTAAGTTGTAGAACATACTAAAAATTCTCCTATATATTTTTATACATTTAATAAATATATTTAAGAACTCCTGGAGAATTTTGAAGATATGACAGTTTTGAAAGTATAAATCAAAAGAAACTTCCTCACATTTTGAATTTGATGTATAAAAGGGTGAAGAATACAGTAAGGGTTTCTAATGACACCTTTGTACTGAAAATAATTAAACAATTTTTCCTATTATTAAGCATGTGAACTCATGAAACATTTTTAAATTTGAATAATAATCCTTTGTATTCCTAATTTCATTATTTCACATCAAATGTAGTACGCAAACATTTATATGTTTCAAATAATTTTATATAGATTCTTAGATAAGCATTTTTTTTTTTTTCTTTTCTTTGCAAGTTCCAATTGATTTTGGAGATTCGCTTAAAAGTTTTTATTTTATTTATTAAAAGTATTTGATATTAAATGTAAAGTAACAGATTTTACATAAAATTTAAATTATACTTATACTGCTTCATTGGCCTGAGCAAGTAAACTTTATTTTCAGCCAAGCCTTTTTTCAGCCTTTCCATTTATTAGAATACCTTTCTTCCTATAAATTGTTTTGGTTTATCTTTAAGACATATTTCATGCTAAGATATGAAGTTATTCTAAGTATGAAGATATACTAAGGTATGCTAAATAATGAATTTTAAATGAAAATAAAAATTCACATTTAAATTATCTCAGAAGTAATTAATTTCTTATTGAAACTGTTAAGTATCTGCAGTAAGCATTTGAAACCTTTATTCAAGAGTTTAGCAATAGTTTATGTATCATATTTCTAACAAAATACGTAAGGTATTTTAAATTTTTAATAATTTAAAACTGCTTGTTATTAATTAATTTCAAAATGAAAAGTTGGTTGAATTTTTATTGGGTCGTAATTTCGTGTTTAATAAAAAAATGTAGGCACATTTCAGATTGATTAAAATGTTTTGTGGAACCCGTTAAAGAAAGCGCTATTTTTAGAAGTAAAATTAAAAATTTTAAATATATATATATGAATTACTATTTTTCTTTTCAAATAGAACAGTACTTAATATAAGTCCATTGTTAAGTGCTTAATAAAACAGTAAATAGATCAAACATATTTTGGAGTGAAATCTATTATTTCAATAAAGCATTACTTATCAGGATCACTAAAAATAGTTAAGTATTGAAATAAAAGCGTAATATAGATCTACTGATACATTGTAAAAGTAGTTTAAATGAAACAAAAAAAAAATACAATCTGAAAATTAACGAAATTAAAATCTTACCGTTTGGATATATTCTGATAAGGGAAAGGCTTAACAGATGTTAATTGTTACCTCGTTAAAAACAGAAATTATTTTTCAATATTTTTAAAATTACATTCATTTTAGTAATTATAAATTACAATTTTTACATTTTCTTCCATACGTATAATAAATCAATTAATTCATGGAAGTGCACAATGAGTTTTTTCATTTTTTTTTTTTTTTTGGAAATTAAAGCATAAATCATAGCCTTCTAATGTGTGATTAATATTGATTACCACGCAAAAAGTTAAAATTAGATTTACTTATTAAACAAGCATATATATAATAAAAGTTAAATTATTAAATGGTAAGTTATATTGAAAATGTATGTGAAAATTTCCCTTTCAGTGCATGAACAAAAAAGGCTCTTGGTACTATATTTTTAGTATTGCAAATTAAAAATATTATCGAAAACCCTTAATTTTTCAGTGATATTTTATGCAATGTTCAAAAGTATTTTTCTGAACTAGAACAACAGATTTCTGATGAAAGGAAAGGCGATGCAAAGGGCTTTTTAATGTAATTATTGATCTTCAAACTACATTCTTTTGACTTATCTTCGAATTAATGTATATATATATATATTCTAAATTTGAAAGAAAAAATTACAGATAAATTCCATTCTAATAATCATAAAATGTATTCAAAAATATTAAAAAATGTTTTTTTTTTTTTATTTTAGATTATCAAAGAACCTACACACATCACACACACATTAAATATTTCAAACGTTTCAATACTTTTTTTGCGTCCTATTGAAATTTAAAACCAAATTATTGAATATTTCATCTATGCCTAATTTTCGAAGCAGTTAGATGTTTTTATTACACTCTATTCGTTTAACAAATGAATTATATACTATCCATAATAAAAGGCAATTGAAGTGTCATTTCTTCATCAAACACAAGCCTAAGAAAAATTTACCAGTTTAATTTCAATTTATTCTACTTTAGAAATAGTTTTTTGCTGTGAATAAAAGTTTATATGTATATGATTTACTTTAATGAAAGTTACTATCATATTCTTTTATAGGTTAAATTATATTAAAATAATATTATTAAAAGAAGATAAATGCATTCCCCCCCACTTGTGTTCAAGACTTGTAAATTAAAAGAGAAAAGGCCTGCCTTTCAAGAATTCTTGTACATAAAGGAGAAGCGTAATGACTGACTGACAGAAAAAGTAAAATTTTAAATTTACTTTGTCTAATTGTTAAGTATTAGGAAGAATCTAAATACTTGACATTATGTAACAAAAACAAATTTGTGGCTGCGGTAACGTGATGATCATGATCGTGTACTCGCAGACTACGGATTTCGTCGAGACGTGGTTTCGAGCCTTGATAGTACCAAATACCCACCGTGAAGCCAAGGTTGATGCAAGTTAAATCTCCCTCAAAGACTACCTCTTATCACTTGTTCAAATAATAATTCACAACTTTATCACTATGTTACTTATCAGTGCATTTTAAATAATAGTACTATCTTATCATCTCCCTAAAAGACTCTGTTTTATTTCTTACTGGCATTGAAATGTATTAAAATAAGTACTTATATGTCATATCCATTCCTAAGCTTTCTCCAATATTCTATAGATATCTCACTATTTGATCTATACTATCTTATCAATATTATACTTTTCTTTTATAGTCGTTACATATGTTTTATAATAAATATTTTATCTAGATGTTATATAGGCTTAACCCTAAGACACTTACAGAAATTTGTTCAGATAATCATTATACAATCAGAACATGCTTCGTTATCTAATCTTCCCATACGGGATACTATCTTCCCATACGGGGTGTTTCATTTGTCATTATCTTATCGTCATTCTTGTAGAAAATGTCTTCTTTTATCTCAAGAACATTGAAACTGTATATGCATACTATTGAATATTTTATGTTTTAGCTCTATAAGTATTAATTTCTATTATGTTAAATAAATGTCAATATAATTTACAATTCAAAATGTAAGCCATTTTATGTATATGTATTCATAAAATGATCATATTATAACATATAAGATATACTATGATCATATTTTACATTTTTAAATTCCTCATTGAATACAAAATTACATATTTGAAAAAAAAAATGTCTTTGATGTTATTGTATGAAATTACGTAAATCTTGACATTCAGCTTCTTCGCTGATTCATAACTTAAAAAGTTCAGTTAATTTGGAAGCGTATTAAGATGGAGAGAGGTTTAATAATTTTTACATCAATTGTATATCGTATTACAATTGATGTAAATTGTATATTTACATAAATTGTATTTATTATTATTATTTTACGAAAATCAATGTAGGAACTCTAGGTCCTTCTTATCTGTAAATGCTTAGATAGAAATGATTATCATGTATAAAAAATTGAATTTTTAAATGCAAATTTTAAAATTCAAATACTATGGA
>BMAW01006126.1:0-13841 GCA_019974015.1 Nephila pilipes | reverse complement strand
TTTAAACATCATTTACCTTTCTATCCTTCTGATCTAAAATCAATTAGAAACTTATAAAAATATTGTCAAACTGAATACTTGGATATTAACTTAAAAATTGTGAATCAAAAGATATGAAGTATGAATATATAAAATGGTTATAGAATGAAGATAAAACAATTCTCTAAGCTGTCCCAGATTTCAGACTGAGAATTATAATACAAGAAAATAAGCCAAATAAGCAGAAACCCAAAAAGAAAATAGAAGAATTTTATTTTCGAAAAACAATATTTTTTATAAACTTTAATAATTTTTAATATGTATGAGGAATACACACTGCTTTCCACATTACCACAGAGGTACAGTGCATGAATGCGTTACTTTTTTTGCATCTTAATGCAAGGCAAGTTCCCCAGTAGGCATATTTCCTTTAAATAGTTTCAATACAAAAAAAGGGGGGGTCTTAAAAATAAGATTAATTGTAACAGTATGAGAATTTAATTATTTTAAGTCATCTAATTACTCATTCACTTAACACTTCTTTAATTCTAACTTAACTACTGGTTAAACTTTTGACTTCATGAAATGAAGATAAGATACATTGATGGGCAAATAAATTTTCAAAATAAATTTAAACATCATTTACCTTTCTATCCTTCTGATCTAATATCCATTAGAAACTTATAAAAATATTGTCAAACTGAATACTTGGATATTAACTTAAAAATTGTGAATCAAAAGATATGAAGTATGAATATATAAAATGGTTATAGAATGAAGATAAAACAATTCTCTAAGCTGTCCCAGATTTAAGACTGAGAATTATAATACAAGAAAATAAGCCAAATAAGCAGAAACCCAAAAAGAAATTAGAAGAATTTTATTTTCGAAAAACAATATTTTTTATAAACTTTAATAATTTTTAATATGTATGAGGAATACACACTGCTTTCCACATTACCACAGAGGTACAGTGCATGAATGCGTTACTTTTTTTTGCATCTTAATGCAAGGCAAGTTCCCCAGTAGGCATATTTCATTTAAATAGTTTCAATACAAAAAAAGGGAGGGCTTAAAATAAGATTGTAACAGTGTGAGAATTTAATCATTTTAAGTCATCAATTACTCATGCACTTAACACTTCTTAATTCTTAACTTAACTACTGGTTAAACTTTGACTTCATAGATACATTGATGGCTAATATTTCAAAAAATTTAAACATCATTTACCTTTCTATCCTTCTGATCTAAAATCAATTAGAAACTTATAAAAATATTGTCAACTGAATACTTGTATTAACTTAAAAATTGTGAATCAAAAGATATGAAGTATGAATATATAAAATGTTATAGAATGAAGATAAAACAATCTCTAAGCTGTCCCAGATTTCAGACTAGAATTATAATACAAGAAAGTCAGAATAGCAAATAAGCAGAAAACCCAAAAGAAACAGAAGAATTTTATTTTCGAAAACAAATTTTTTATAAAACTTATAATTTTTTAATATTTTTGAGGAATACACACTGCTTCCACATTACCACAGAGGTAAGTGCATGAATGTGTTACTTTTTTGCATCTTAATGCAAGGCAAGTTCTGTAGGCATATTTCATTTAAATAGTTTCAATAAAAAAAAAGGGGGAGGGTCTAAAATAAGATTAATTGTAAAGTGTGAGAATTTAATATTTTAAGTCATCTAATTACTCATGCATTACATCTTTAATTCTAACTTAACTACTGGTTAACTTTTGACTTATAAGATACATTGATGGCTCTAATAATTTTCAAAATAAATTTAAACATCATTTACCTTTCTATCCTTCTGATTAAAATCAATTAGAAACTTATAAAAATATTGTCAAACTGAATACTTGGATATTAACTTAAAAATTGTGAATCAAAAGATATGAAGTATGAATATATAAATGGTTATAGAATGAAGATAAAACAATTCTAAGCTGCCCAGATTTGAGACTGAATATATACAAGAAAAAATAAGCAGAATAAGCCAAATAAGAAACCCAAAAGAAAAAGAAAATTTATTTAAAAAAAATTTTTTATAAACTTAATAATTTTATATTTTTGAGGAATACAACTGCTTTCCACATTAAATATAGAGGTACAGTGCATGAATGCGTTACTTTTTTTTTGATCTTAATGCAAGGCAACTCCAGAGTCATATTTCATTTAAATATTTTCAATAAAAAAAAGGGGGGTCTAAAAATAAGATTAATTGTAAAGTGTGAGAATTTAATCATTTTAAGTCATCTAATTACTCATGCAATTAACACATTCTTAATTCTAACTTAACTATGGTTAAACTTTGATATGATACATTGATGGGCTAATAATTTTTCAAAATAAATTTAAACATCATTTATTTTCTATCCTTCTGATCTAAAATAAATAGAAACTTATAAAAATATTGTCAATGAATATTTATATTAACTTAAAATTGAATAAAAAGATATGAAGTATGAATATATAAAATGGTTATAGAATGAAGATAAAGCAATTTCTAAGCTGTCCCAGATTTACAGGAGAATTATAATACAAGAAAATACAGATAGCAAATAAGCAGAAACCCAAAAAGAAAACAGAAGAATTTATTTTCGAAAAACAATATTTTTTATAACTTAATAATTTTAAATAAGAGAATACACACTGCTTTCCACAATTACAGAGGTACAGTGCATGAATGGTTATTTTTTTTGATCTTAATGCAAGGCAAGTTCCCCAGTAGGCATATTTCTTTAAATAGTTTCAATACAAAAAGGGGGGTCTTAAAATAAGATTAATTGTACAGTGTGAGAATATCTATTTTAAGTCATCTAATTACTCATGCATAACACATCTTTAATTCTAACTTAACTACTGGTTAAACTTTGAATCTTATAAGATACATTGATGGGCTATAATTTTTCAAAATAAATTTAAAATCATTTACCTTTCTATCCTTCTGATCTAAAATCAATAGAAACTTATAAAAATATTGTCAACTGTATATTCTTGGATATTAACTTAAAATTGTGAATCAAAGATATGAAGTATGAATATATAATAATGGTTATAAATGAAGATAAAAAATTCTCTGTGTCCCAGATTTAGACTGAGAATTATAATACAAAAAATAACAGAATAGAATAAGCAAAACCCAAAAGAAAAAGAAGAATATTTAATGAAAAACAATATTTTTATAAACTTTAATAATTTTAACATGTATGAGGAATATTCACCTACATTACCACAGAGCATAGCATGAATGTGTTATTTTTGCATCTTAATGCAAGGCAAGTTCCAGTAGGCATATTTCATTTAAATAGTTTCAATACAAAAAAAAAGGGAGGGTCTTAAAAATAAGATTAAAAGTGTGAGAATTTAATCATTTTAAGTCATCACTACTCATGCACTTAACACATCTTTAATTCTAACTTAACTACTGGTTAAACTTTTGACTTCATAAGATACATTGATAATAATTTTCAAAATAAATTTAAACATCATTTCCTTTCTATCCTTCTGATCTAAAATCAATTAGAAACTTATAAAATATTGTCAAACTGAATACTTGATATTAACTAAAAATTGTGAAATCAAAAGATATAAGTATGAATATATAAAATGGTTATAGAATGAAGATAAACAATTCTCTAAGCCGTCCCAGATTGAGACTGAGAATTATAATACAAGAAAATAAGAGAATCAAGCCAAACAAGCAGAAAAGAAAACAGAAGAATTTATTTTCAAAAACAATATTTTATAAACTTTAATATTTAAATGTAGAGAATAACACTGCTTTCCACATTACCACAGAGAAGTGCATGAATAGCTTTTTTTTTTGCATCTTAATCATAGGCAAGTTCCCCAGTAGGCATATTTCATTAAATAGTTTCAATACAAAAAAAAAAGGGGGAGGGGTCTTAAAATAAGATTAATTGTAACAGTGTGAGAATTTAATCATTTTAAGTCATCTAATTACTCATGCATCTAAATATCTTAATTTAACTTAAATCTGGTTAAACTTTGACTTTCTAAGATACATTGATACTAATAATTTTCAAAATAAATTTAAACATCATTTACCTTTCTATCCTTCTGATTTAAAATCAATTAGAAACTTATATAAATATTGTCAAACTGAATACTTGGAATTAACTTAAAAATTAGAATCAAAAGATATGAAGTATGAATATATAAATGGTTATAGAATGAAGATAAAACAATTCTCTTAAGCTCCCGACGAGACTGAGAATTATAATACAAGAAAATAAGCAGAATAAGCCAAAAGCAGAAACCCAAAAGAAAAAGAAAAAATTTATTTTCAAAACAATATTTTTATAAACTTTAATACTATTTTTTGAGGAATACACAATGCTTTCCACATTACCACAGAGGTAAGTGCATGAATGCGTTATTTTTGCATCTTAATGCAAGGCAACTCTAGTAGATATATTTCTTTAATAGTTTCAATACAAAAAAAAGGGGGGGGGGGTCTTAAAATAAGATTAATTGTAACAGTGTGAGAATTTAATCATTTTAAGTCATCTAATTACTCATGCACTTAACATTTAATATCTTAATTTACGGTATAAAACCTTTGACTGTCATAAGATACATTATGGGCTAATAATTTTTCAAAATAAATTTAAACATCATTCCTTTCTATCCTTCTGATCTAAAATCAATTAGAAACTTATAAAAATATTGTCAATGAATACTTGGATATTAACTTAAAAATTGTGAATCAAAAGATATGAAGTATGAATATATAAAATGGTTATAAAATGAAGATAAAATAATCTCTAAGCTGTCCTTGAGACTGAGAATTATAATACAAGAAAATAAGCAGAATAAGCCGAATAAGCAGAAACCCAAAAAGAAAACAGAAGATTTATTTTCGAAAACAATATTTTTTATAAACTTTAATAATTATGAGGAATATAATACTTCTTTCCACATTACCACGAGGTACAGTGATGAATGCTACTTTTTTTTTTGCATTCAATGCAAGGAAGTCCTCAGTAGGCATATTTCTTTAAATAGTTTCAATACAAAAAAAAAGGTCTTAAAAATAAGATTAATTAAAATGTGAGAATTTAATCATTTTAAGTCATCTAATTACTCATGCACTTAACACTTTTAATTCTAACTACTCTGGTTAAACTTGATTCATAAGATACATTGTATAATAATTTTCAAAATAAATTTAAAAATCATTTACCTTTCATCCTTCTGATCTAAAATCAATTAGAAACTTATAAAAATATTGTCAACTGAATACTTGGATATTAACTTAAAAATTGTGAATCAAAAGATATAAGTATGAATATATAAAATGGTTATAGAATGAAGATAAACAATTCTCTGGTCCGATTTAGACTGAGAATTATAATACAAGAAAATAAGCAGAATACAAATACAGAACCCAAAAGAAAAAAACAGAAGAATTTTATTTTCGAAAAACAATATTTTTTATAAACTTATTTTATTTTTGAGGAATATAAACTGCTTTCCACATTACCACAGAGGTACAGTGCATGAATGCGTATTTTTTTTGTCTTAATGCAAGGCAAGTTCCCAGTAGGCATATTTAAATAGTTTCAATACAAAAAAAAGGGGAGGGTCTTAAAAAATAGACACTGTAACAGTGTGAGAATTTAATCATTTTAAGTTACTTAATTCATCATGCACTTAACATCTTTAATTTAACTTAACTATGGTTAAACTTTTGATTCATAAGATAGCATTGATGGTAATAATTTTTCAAATAAATTTAAACATCATTTACCTTTCTATCCTTCTGATCTAAAATCAATTAGAAACTTATAAAAATATTGTCAAACTGAATACTTGGTATTAACTTAAAAATTGTGAATCAAAAGATATGATGAATATAAAAATGGGAGAAGATAAAACAATCTCTAAGCTGCCCAGATTTGAGATCAGAATTATAATACAAGAAAATAAGCAGAATAAGCCAAATAAGCAGAAACCCAAAAAAAAAAGAAAAATTTTATTTCGAAAAAATATTTTTATAAATTTAATAATTTTAATATTTTGAGGAATACACACTGCTTTCCACATTACCACAGAGGTACAGTGTATGAATAGTTACTTTTTTTGTATCTTAATGCAAGGCAATCTCCAGTAAGTATATTTCCTAAATAGTTTCAATACAAAAAAGGGGGGTCTTATAAGATTAATTGTAAAAGTGTGAGAATTTAATCATTTTAAGTCATCTACTATGCATTAACACATCTTTAATTTAACTTAACTACTTAAACTTTTGACTCTAGAAGATACATTATGGTCAATTTTTCAAAATAAATTTAAACATCATTTACCTTCTATCCTTCGATCTAAATAAATTAGAAACTTATAAAAATATTGTCAAATCTGAATATTGGATATTAACTTAAAATTGTGAATCAAAAGATATGAGTATGAAAATATAATAGTTATAGAAAGAAGATAAAACAATTCTCTGCTGTCCCAGATTTCTTGACTGAATTATAATACAAGAAAATAAGCAGAATAAGCCAAATAAGCAGAAACCCAAAAGAAAACAGAAGAATTATTTTCAAAAACAATATTTTTTATAACTTTAATAATTTTTAAATTATGAGGAATACACACTGCTTTCCACATTACCACAGAGTACAGTGCATAATGGTTATTTTTTTTGCATCTTAGCAAGGCAAGTTCCTAGCAGATATTTCATTTAAATAGTTTCAATAAAAAAAAAGGGTCTTAAAAATAAGATTAATTGTAACAGTGTGAGAATTTAATCATTTAGTCATCTAATTCATCCTATGCATTAACACATCTTTAATTCTAACTTAACTACTGGTTAAACTTTGAATTCATAAGATACATTGATGGGCTAATAATTTTTCAAAATAAATTTAAACATCATTTACTTTTATCCTTCTGATTTAAATCATCAAGAAACTTATAAAATATATTGTCAAACTGATAATTGGATATTAACCTAAAATTGTGAATCAAAGATATGAAGTATGAATATATAATATGGTTATAGAATGAAGATAAAACACTCTAAGCTGTCCCAGATTTGAGACTGAGAATTATAATACAAAAAATAAGCAGAAGCAAAAGCAGAAACCCAAAAGACAGAAGATTTTATTTTCAAAACAATATTTTTATAAACTTTAATAATTTTAAATTATGAGGAATACACACTGCTTTCCACATTACCACAGAGGTATTAGTGCATGAATGGTTACTTTTTTTTGCATCTTAATGCAAGGCAAGTTCCAGGCATATTTCATTTAAATAGTTTCAATACAAAAAAAAAGGGGGGTCTTAAAATAAGATTAATTGTAACAGTGTGAGAATTTAATCATTTTAAGTCATCAATTACTCATGCACTTAAATCTTTAATTCTAACTAACTACTGGTTCTTTGACTTATAAGATACATTGATGGGCTAATAAATTTTCAAAATAAATTTAAACATCATTTACTTTCTATCCTTCTGATCTAAAATCAATTAGAAACTTATAAAATATTGTCAACTCGAATACTTGGATATTAACAATTGTGAATCAAAGATATGAAGTAATGAATATATAAAATGGTTATAAATGAAGATAAAACAATTTCTAAGCTGTCCCAGATTTGAGACTGAATAATAAGAAAATAAGCAGAATAAGCAAATAAGCAGAAACCCAAAAGAAAACAGAAGAATTTATTTTCGAAAACAATATTTTTATAAACTTTAATAATTTTAAATGTAGGAATACACACTGCTTTCCACATTACACAGAGGTAATAGTGATTAAGCATTTTTTGCATCTTAATGCAAGAGTTCAGTAGGATATTTCTTCTTTAAATAGTTTCAATACAAAAAAAAGGGGAGGTCTTAAAATAAGATTAATGTAAAATGTGAGAATTTAATCATTTTAAGTCATCTAATTACTCATGCACACATCTTTAATTTAACTTCTACTTGTAAACTTTGATTCATAAGATACATTGATGGCTATAATATTTTCAAAATAAATTTAAAATCATTTACTTTCTATCCTTCTGATTTAAAATCAATTAGAAACTTATAAAAATATTGTCAAACTGAATACTTGGAATTAACTTAAAATTGTGAATCAAAAGATGAAGTATGAATATATAAAATGGTTATAGAATGAAGATAAAACAATTCTCTAAGCTGCCCCAGATTTGAGACTGAGAATTATATACAAGAAAATAAGCAATAAGCCAAATAAGCAGAAACCAAAAGAAAAAAAAGAAAATTTATTTTCAAAAACAATTTATAAACTTTAATAATTTTTAATATTTTTGAGGAATACACACTGCTTTCCACATTACCACAGAGGTACAGTGCATGAATGCGTTACTTTTTTTGCATCTTAATGCAAGGCAACCTCCCCAGTAAGCATATTTCCTTTAAATAGTTTCAATACAAAAAAAAGGGGGGTCTTAAAAATAAGATTAATTGTAACAGTGTGAGAATTTAATCATTTTAAGTCATCTAATTACTCATGCACTTAACACATCTTTAATTCTAACTTAACTACTGGTTAAACTTTTGACTTCATAAGATACATTGATGGGCTAATAATTTTTCAAAATAAATTTAAACATCATTTACCTTTCTATCCTTCTGATCTAAAATAATTAGAAACTTATAAAAATATTGTCAATCTGAATACTTGATATTAACTTAAAATTGTGAATCAAAAGATATGAAGTTGAATATATAAAATGGTTATAGAATGAAGATAAACAATTTCTAAGCTGTCCCAGATTTACTGAGAATTATAATACAAGAAAATAAGCAGAAATAAGCCAAATAAAACCCAAAAAGAAAACAGAAGAATTTTATTTTCGAAAACAATATTTTTATAAACTTTAATAATTTTAATATTTTGAGGAATACACATTCCTACAACACAGATTAGTGCATGAATGCTTACTTTTTTGCATCTTAATGCAAGGAAGTTCCCAGTAGGCATATTTCTTTAAATAGTTTTAATACAAAAAAAAAAGGGGTCTTAAAAATAAGATTAATTGTAACAGTGTGAGAATTTAATTATTTTAAGTCATCTATTACTCATGCACTTAACACTTCTTTAATTCTAACTTAACTACTGGTTAAACTTTGATTATAAGATACATTGATGGGCTAATAATTTTCAAAATAAATTTAAACATCATTTACCTTTCATCCTTCTGATTTAAAATCAATAGAAACTTATAAAAATATTGTCAAACTGATACTTGATTAATTAAAATTGTGAATCAAAAGATATGAAGTATGAATATATAATATGGTTATAGAATGAAGATAAAACAATTTCTAAGCTGTCCCAGATTTGAGACTAGAATTATAATACAAAAAATAAGCAGAATAAGCCAAATAAGAGAAACCCAAAAGAAAACAGAAGAATTTATTTTCGAAACAAATATTTTTATAAACTTTAATTTTTAACATGTATGAATACACACTGCTTTCCACATTACCACAGAGGTACAGTGCATGAATGTGGTTACTTTTTTTGCATCTTAATGCAAGGCAAGTTCCCCAGTAGGCATATTTCATTTAAATAGTTTCAATACAAAAAAAGGGGAAGGGTCTAAAATAAGATTAATTGTATAAGTTGAGAATTTAATCATTTTAAGTCATCTATTACTCATGCATCAAACATTCTTTTAATTCTAACTTAACTACTGGTTAAACTTTTGATTTTATAAGATAATACATTGATGGGCTAATAATTTTCAAAATAAATTTAAACATCATTTACCTTTCTATCCTTCTGATTTAAAATCAATAGAAACTTATAAAAATATTGTCAAACATACTTGATATTAACTTAAAAATTGTGAATCAAAAGATATGAATATATTATAAATGGTTATAGAATGAAGAATCTCTCTAAGCTGTCCCAGATTTGAGACTGAGAATTATAATACAAGAAAATAAGCAGAATAAGCCAAATAAGCAGAAACCCAAAAGAAAAAAAGAAGAATTTATTTTCAAAAACAATATTTTTATAAACTTTAATAATTTTTAACATTTTGAGGAATACACACTGCTTTCCACATTACCACAGAGGTACAGTGCATGAATGGTTACTTTTTTTTTATCAATGCAAGGTTCCAGTAATCATTTCATTTAAATAGTTTCAATACAAAAAAGGGTCTTAAAATAAGATTAATTGTAACAGTGTGAGAATTTAATCATTTTAAGTCATCTAATTACTCATGCACTTAACACTCTTTAATTCTAACTTAACTACTGGTTAAACTTTTGACTTCAATGAAGATACATTGATGGCTAATAATTTTTCAAAATAAATTTAAACATCATTTACCTTATCCTTCTGATCTTAAAAATCAATTAGAAACTTATAAAATATTGTCAAACTGAATACTTGATATTAACTAAAAATTGTGAATCAAAAGATATGAAGTATGAATATATAAAATGGTATGAATGAAGATAAAACAATTCTCTAAGCTGTCCAGATTTGAGACTGAGAATTATAATACAAGAAAATAAGCAGAATAAGCCAAATAAGCAGAAACCCAAAAAGAAAACAGAAGTTCAAAAATAAAAAAAAAATCATTTAAATAAAAGTAAATTAAAGTATTTATTAAAAATAAATTAAGATTTATACACATTATTAAGACCACCTTTGGCTGATGTTAAAAAAATAGGGCCTAAAGTTCAGCCTTATTTTCTACTAATCGCTAATAAACTCCCCAATTTAGGAACATTTTATGCATATTTATAAAAATTTATTTAAAATGAGAACTTTTCACTTCAGATATGTGGATTCTGTTTACTTTACAAGGAAATTTAAGTTATGGGAAAGAATGTTTATGAAAATAAGTTTTAAATCAGTGAAGTAAAAGGAGAGAATTAATGCTACTTAAATACACTTACTCAAAAATTGATCAAGAGAATGATCTATAAGTATGTACTCATCTGTTAATAGTTTTTAATTAAAAAAACTTATTTAAAAATTAACACAACTAAGAATAAACTATAAAAAAGTGTGCGTAAACTATTCTCGTAACTATAAATGCAAAACACAAAAATGTATTTTTAATTTACCTTATTTATTTTAAAATGTGCATTAATAAATTTAATAGCATTATTTGCTTTTATGCAACTTGTAAATATTTTTAGCATAAAACAGTTTACTAAATTGTTTTATTATTTATAAAATAAAACATTCTATATATAACAGCTAAATATAACATTTCTATTCTAATTAAAATATGAAAACTAGTATTCCAGAAAAGTACCTTATTAATTCTAGATTTAAAGCTTTTTTTTTTGTCTTAGTCTTAAAAAAAATATATAATAAATACTTTTAAAATTATCATTTTATATATATATATATATATATATATATATATATGTATGTATGTGTGTGTGTGTTCAGTATATATATATATACTGAAAATTTATGAAAGAATAATTTAAAATATTTAAAAAGACAAAAATGTAAATAAATAAATTCTTCACGGCTAGACCACTAACAAGCCGACTTTGTGGACCTATTGTTGTGTGGTGGATTTGAAATTGGATCACGATTCGCAAAGATGTTTAATATATTTGTGATGTATATAAGTATTTAAGAAATTTATTGGATAATCATGATCTAAATAGTTGTTGAAGAATTTTTTAATGTTATTAAATTTAACTATTTTGTCTATTTGTCTATTATTTTATTGCGTTTAATACATTTTTATTGTTCCCTATTGCATTTAGTCCATAAGGGTAAACAATACCATAAAAACCAATATAAAAATTCTCAAACCATAATCTTTCTTTTGTATTGGGTACAATTTTAATAATATATGTAACTACAATGGTAGGGTCAAAATGTCCCGGTACTGAACATCGTACACTTAATCTACGACTTACGAAGACAGAAAATTAATAAAAATTGTAAGTAAATAAAGATTTATAGGATCTAAAAATTCCGGAAATGGGAATTCTTTGCATATATTTAAATGTGTATATATATATATAAATTTTTAATGTTTTTTTTTGACTGGTAATTATTTTCTTTCTGGTTTGGATTTGTCTTTTTTAAAATGTTTGAACATTTTATATATGATGATGTGTCATTGGTAAATATTTTATAGTACATTATGTTTTAGACTGTTTACCTTTTGGATCATTTTTGGTTAAATTAATATTACTCTTTATAATTAAGTGTAAATTGGTATTTTGTAGTGAAATTACTATGTTGACCTATATGTAAATGATTACTATGTTTTCCTTCTTTTTTCTGTGGATGAATTTTTTAATTTGCTCGTTTTTCGTCTTTTACCATCTTTTTATAGTGTAATTTCACTGAAGTGTGATGCTTTGATCAGTAATTGCCGGTATAAACACAAATTATTCCATTCCAAAGTATTGAACAGTATTGATTACATTATTTTATCTTTCTAAATTTTGGCTTTTCTATCACTTTGCTTAGTTTTAAATTGTTTGGTTCTCAAATAGTTCGTTTCGAATTTTGGTGTTTTAAATTTTTTAGATTATTTAATTATTTGAGTAAATTTTTATTTAATTTGGATAAATGTCATTTTGATTATTATTGATTTCTTTAAATAATATTTTTTTCTTTTAGTTATTTTGATTTAATTTTCTTTGAGGGTGCTATATATTGTGAAATATTATACTTATGTTTTGTTAGTGTATATATATATATATATATATATATATATATATATATATATATATATATATATATATATATATAGTGATTTCTTTAAAAAATTGTTTTTTTCTTTTAGCTATTTTGATTTAATTTTCTTAGAGAGTGCTATATATTGTGAAATATACTATTTGTGTTTTGTTAGTGTGTGTGTATATATATATATATATAAAGTATCTTAGATAGGTGCCTAAAGATAGCTTTTATAAATTGTATAATTTTTATATAGCTTTTTACCTTTAAAAAGGTTATATCTTTTAGTTCATGTTTAAATAAAAGCTTGATGTAAAATACTTTTCTTACTTTTATTTATTGGTTTTAAAGTTGATTTATCGAGAGGTTGATGGCGCACCCTTATTGTATAAATGTAATTCGCGTCAAATTTATATGCACTTACTTTTTTTTGCATTTTAATGCAAGGCAAGTTCCCCAGTAGGCATATTTCATTTAAATAGTTTCAATACAAAAAAAAAAGGGGGGGGGTCTTAAAAATAAGATTAATTGTAACAGTGTGAGAATTTAATCATTTTAAGTCATCTAATTACTCATGCACTTAACACTTCTTTAATTCTAACTTAACTACTGGTTAAACTTTTGACTTCATGAAATGAAGATAAGATACATTGATGGGCTAATAATTTTTCAAAATAAATTTAAACATCATTTACCTTTCTATCCTTCTGATCTAAAATCAATTAGAAACTTATAAAAATATTGTCAAACTGAATACTTGGATATTAACTTAAAAATTAGAATCAAAAGATAGGAAGTATGAATATATAAAATGGTAATAGAATGGTGATAAAACAATTTCTAATTCGTCCAGATCTGAGACTGAGAATTATATTAAAAGAAAATACAGGACAAGTTTCAATACAGAAACCCAAAAAAAAAACAGAAGAATTTTATTTTTGAAAACAATATTTTTTATAAACTTTAATAATTTTGTATGTATGAGGAATACACACAGCTTCCACATTACCACAGAGGGGGTACAGCGCATGAACGCTACTTTGTGACCCAGCAAGTGTTCCAGTAGGCGACATTTCGAAATAGCTCAATACAAAAAGTTGGACTTAAAAATAAGATTAATTGGTAACAGTGCGGAAAATTTAGAACGACCATCATTCACAGCAAG
>BMAW01006118.1:17360-28804 GCA_019974015.1 Nephila pilipes | reverse complement strand
TAATTTGGAAAATTTGAGATACTGTAATCTTTCATTCAAAAATTAAGGTCTGAATTTGTTGAATTGTTTGAATGGTTTTTTTTTTTTTTTTTTTTTTTGGAATAAAAAAAATGTAAATAATTAAATTAGAAATTAAATAATTAATACAGATGTAATTTTATTTATTTTATCTAGTAACTATTTTAATTTTACTGAAATTTTTATACTATTGCATATCAATATTATTACTTAATCTTTTGTTATTTTTTTTTCATAAATTTATTAAAAGTCGCAATATAGAGACTTAATTCCTAACTAATTCCTTAAAAAAAATGTAGCCTATATTTAAAATCAAGTAAAATTAGAATAAAATTCTGATAATTCAAACTAGTTAAATAAGAAATAACTATACGTAAAAAATATTATAATTATTTGTAAAAATGAATCAAACTGACATAAAATGATTTATCTGTTTTAGGTAGACGAATTTAAGGTTTCTGTATTCTAATTTTTTCAGACCAAGTGAATAACCAAAATAAAAAAAAAATATAAAAATAGTTAGCTATTATTATTTTCATAGTATTTTCATGAATTTGAGACACGCTAGTGACAGAATAACTTTCCTTAATCAAATATGGTAATTGTACATAATGAACAAGTCTAGCTCTTCAAATTATCAAAACTGTCAATTTTTTCATCTGAATCTATGAATAGCAAATGTTATACTTCGGAGAAGAAAAAATAATTCAGTTCTAATAAGGAAATGGTACTTTGTTTATACAAAACTTAATGAACAAGTAGTAAAATGTAATTGAATACACAAATATACATTTGCGGTGTTTTTTAAATACTAATTCTATTATAAACATAAAAACGCTGTTGATTATGATAGTAAGGCTTGGCTGTTGTGTATGACAAATAACACATTAAGATTACTAAATGTTTGTCTGTTTAATATAAGTTTCCATAAATGGAGTTTTTAAATCAACTAAATGTTTTCAACTAATTTAAATAATCTATAGAATGCTTCTAAATATTGCTATAGGTTTAGAAGTTCTAAATAAAACACTCTATTTGCGTCTTAAGATATTTATGACTAAAATCAAAAATTACTTTAGCTTCTGTAACACTATTCAGAAATTCTATTAATCTTAAGAAATTTAAAAGATTGAAGTATACTTTACAATAAATATTCATAAGTCTTTCTCATTATAAATGATGTATGTATCTTTCTCATTACAAAATATGAAGTTTTTCAATATTTTTTTGTACTATGTCACATTAGCTAAAGATGTCGAAGAAAAAGTTTCATTAATCAATGTCTAGAAAATGTTTCAATAATTCCTTAAAAAAGGAATTTTTTCGTTACATACCATTTAGTTACATTCGTTTTTTCTTTTCTACAATGATACATTTATTTTCAATGTATTAAAAGATACATATTTATAATCATGACATATTACATAAAGAAAAAGTTAATGTACTAACTAATTTTTTTTTCAATTATTTTCATATATATATATATATATATATATATATATAGGTCAAAAAGAAGTTTCTTGTAATTTAAAGATATTGTAGAATTTTTGTCATGGGCTTATATTTGCAAAGAACATATAAGATTTTGTAACTAATGTTGTACTTCATTTAATATTACGTTACTAAAACTATATTATTTTTTTATCATTTAAAATAAATTGTTCTATTTTGATTTTTAAGACAATGATTTTAAACATTAATTCACTTCATATATTGTTTGACCCGAATATACCCAGATAATTAGATTTGTAATCAAGATTGAAATATTTGACTCTTATTATATATACATTAACCTTTTGAAGACGGCGGGTTTTGAGAGGAAAAGGCCCTTAAAGACGGCGCTTTAGGCGATGTTTACTTCCCCCTTTTTTATCGCTCACTGATGGCACCATACATAGGCATACAAAAGAAGCAAGATAATTGCTAGGGTCAGCAGTGAATGGGGATGTTCGCGGCTTAGAAAGTCCCTAAATACAACGAATCTCCCTTTCTTAGGGAAACATATTTTCTTGGAGAACTCAATGTCGTAATTTCAATTTCAGTTCAAAAAATTTGAGAAATTTATTTTTTTATTTTTTTAAAAAAGAAATTATTTCCTAACAATTTAAGCTGCTTTTCACCTAGATTTCCTCTTCAATATTATTAAGAGCATTGAGAGAAATAGCACAAAACAATGATGATAATATAAAGTATTGCATAAAAAAATGTAAACAAAGATACATTTCATTGTAGACAAAGGTACACACAATAAACTAAACCAAATTTAATTGATATTATTCAAGTAAAATTTATTTATATTTTGATTTTCAGTAAATTCATTAAAATACATATAAAATATTTTAAATTTATTTTTAATTCTTTTAAATGCAGGAATTTGATACACACCTGGTGTTAAAACTTAAAATAATCAAATTAGAAATAAGAAATAAATAATATGATACTTCATAAATTGCACGTAATTATAATCAGTAATACAAAATAAAATAAAAAGCGAAATTGCTGATCCTGTCTCTTGATATTATAATGTAAAATTAAGACTTTCTCAAATCGATAATGAAGTAAGTTTAAAAGCTCTTATAAGTATTCACAGCATTTGTATATCAATAGACATATCATCATAAATAAACTATGCTCTTTTGGAAACTTCATTATTACTTAATTTATAATTGTTTTGCTCTTTTAGAACATGCCAGAGAAATCTTAAAAATTTAAACACTCTTAAGAATTTTCTTATATATCTTCCATGAAGGAATGATACATTTGATGTATAATTGTCATTTTTTATTGTTCCATAATCCATTATACTGTGATACATTAATATTCATAAAATTGAATGAATCCTAAGATTAAGTCTAAATTTTATTAACAAGCATTTTTCAAAAATGAAAACTTTATTTTTATCTGATCTAATTCTTCCTATATATGCTGAAAATTATGATAAAATATTCACTATGGCAAATAAATGAGATGAATAAAAAGCAAAACCATTAAAAAAAAAAGGTGTTTCGCATTATGCTTTAAAATGTGAGTATCCTAAGGCTATAAATGCTGGCCTTTGCTAAATAGTGCCACATTGTAGTTTCCACATGTTTTGACGGTTAGGTCAAACAAAAGGTGACGATTAGGTGTTCCAACGTGTAGCAGAGCTGATACGCATTAAATCAAAATCCTTACGTTGCCGCGGTGTGGAAATTAGAAGTGGACGCTCTAGCTCGGCTATCGTTCTCGTTACTTGTTAAAATTACGAGGTCCGTCTTATTACTTTGTCCCTTATGTTACTTGTAAATGAAATATTAATAATTTATCAGTTTACCTACGTGTTCCTAAAAATAAATTCTTTAAATGTACATAAGAAATTTAAAATTATATTTTTTCCAACAGTAATAAATGTTTCCATTAGTAAAAAAGAGGAAATGCTTTTGAATTTTTAGAATACTTGTAGTAAATCGCAATCAATAAGCTGATATCGAAGACAAAATATTATGACTGCAAACATTTTTAAGTTGCCGAGGAGCTTCACGTATCTCGGTAATCTTGTTTATATAAAAGGAATATATGATTCTTATTTGTACTTAATTGTTTCTTTTACAAGTAATGACAACATACTGGAGCTTCTTACCTTTTTTTTCACTTTTCGTACAAAAAGTTATATTCTTAACCTTTGAATAATCCTTACTTTTTATTTAAAATTTCAAAAGAATTGCATAGTATTGTTTTAATTCTAAGATTACTGCTCTGATTTTTGTGCGATAATAAACTGATTTTTGTGTGTGATTTTGTGCATTTGATAGAGCCAAAGCCAATACATTCCTACGAAGCCAACTCTTTCGATCAACATTCAAAATAATTACAAAAACCTTTCCTCCTCAACGCACAGACTCCTCAATTGGTTTAGAAAAAACTGACAACAATTTTTCTTTACTTTCTTCAAAACGAAGGAAAACTTTAGCTTCAAATATCGTTTTTTCCCTCCCCCCCCACTTCGTCTGGACAGTCCCCAAAGTGACTGGGTCCTTTTTACATTATCTCTCAAAATCTAACACAATATCAGTTCACTGAACGGTTATTTTCAGTTTCCCGATAACGTTCGCAAAGTAGAAGGCCTTCTTTTAAGTTCGTCGGCATAGTTTCTATTTATCCTATGTCCGACAATGTTACAGAAAAGGCAATCACTTTCTAAAGCTTTATTACGGCAATAAGAGGAAGAACCACGGAATAATAGTTTTCCGGCTACATGAAAGCAACCTTGAAGATTTACAAGAAGGCAGATGTGCATTTCTAGGTTTTATTACACCAAAAAGGCATATGATAATCAATAATGACCAAAACCTGAAAGAATCAACAATAATCAAGAGGGAGAAGCATTCTTTGTCGATATGAAAGCTTTTACAACTTGTTTTTCATGCTCATTTACAAGAGCCATTTGATTCCCTATTCAGAGTTTCAAACGTTCGGGTGCCTTAGAGTGCACCCGAACATTCTTTTTTTTGTACTATCGTACATAAAAAGTGTGACTCATGAATAAATAAGCGAGAAAAAAAATGAAAACGAACACATTTTTTTTTATTTTAATGTAACTATCTCTTAGATTCTGATTATATTTATTTTTCAAATATATTTTAGAGCATTTTGCAAATTTTTTCGTAATTATTATTATAAAAGAAACTTATTATATTTTTTTTTTAAAAAAAACTTCTTTCAAGTTTCGAAAATTCAGGAAATCCAACACTGTAGAACTTTTAAAGTATAATATATAACAAAAGCAAAAATTTTATTCTTGCTTCTAAGGTTTTTGTATAAATCGGGGAATTTTTCTTATGCTAAAGAATTTGTAATATTCGTCTCCTACAAATTTGAAAGGAAAAATATCGGAATTAATAGTTTTTGTTTCGAAGACTCAACTTTTATACATCAATGTCATAATAAAAAAAGTCGGAATTAGTTTCTTGCTTTTATAAATTCGAAAGACTACAATGTACAGTTTTAAAAATCTATAACAAATATTTCTGTAATTTTTTTTTGTTGCAAATATTTTTTCTTTTTTTTTTGTTGTTTATACACGATTAAAAAAAAAGGTGTTTTTTTTTTTTTTTTTTTGATGTTTCGATATAAAATTCTTAAAAACTGTTTTTCAATAAGCATAACTTAAGATATCAATAAAAATACGCTTCTGTACAGCAATACATTGTGTAATTATGCACAAATTTTCATCAAAAACAGAATACAAAAATTGTTTCAAATTCTCCACAAATATATTTTAAGTAGTTTTACAGGTATAAAAGTTAATAAAAATGTAGAACTGAGGTATTTTTAAATCTGCAAAATGCATAGCAATACGTGTATTAGTAAAAAAACATTAATTATGAAAATATGTAATTATATTCTTCAGTATGAAAAAAATAATATAAAAATCATAAAAAAAAATCACCACTTAAAGTTATAACACTTTTTTGAATAAACTTTGGAAATAAAATTTTTATGTAACATGTATTTCTTAGTAATATTTATATATATTATTATTTGAATAATAAAGTAAAGTGGAACTCTTTAATAATAAAGTAAAGTGGAACTAGAAATTAAAAATTTATTTCCAAATATTTAAATATTGTTTAAGTTCAACATATTAATCCAATAATTTCATTACAGCGGCTCCTTTTATCACATTATTTCCTGTAAAAGGTAAAATTGTCGCTTTATGGGTTATTTGTGGGTCGTTCCAGATTATTTTATTTTGTTCTTCGGAGACAACCTCATCTTCAACCTCTGGACTAAAATTTAAAGAATCATCTGGACTAAATCATCTTCCTCATTTTCTAACTCACAATCAGAATCAGAATCATCAAAAATTTGGTCTTCTAAATCAGCTAAAATGTTCTGAATCTCTTCCGTGGCAAGTTCTCTTTTACGTTTAGGCATTTTTTTTAAAAAAAAATCAAATTAACTTAAAATGAAATGATTAAGTAATTGAGATGACAAAATCACTTACAAAAATAACTATGCACTCACCGCTAGTGAGAATTTGAGTATGAAGGAAAAAAGAGGGATTTTTAGATAAGGGTGAAAGAGGAAACTCTACCCCCTCTCCCTTCTGAATACAAAAGAAACCGGTCAAGCAAATGATGTTCCGGGGTTATAATAGGCCTCATGCTGATTCGAAAGCTGTTTACAGGGGAAAGCACGGCTTGGCCGCTACATCGGTCAACGCCGGCTTTTAAGGGTATGTTCCTTTTGACCTATAGATCGGTCTGCCGTCCTCAAAAGGTTAATTCTACTAAGATTCGGTACAATTTCGGAACATAATTTTGTTGTGAATACAGTACGTAAACCTTTTACAATTATTTTTTCATAATTTTCATGTAATTCTTACCGTATATTTCAAAATATAAGATAAAAGTTCAAATCTCGTATGTCCTGCAACGTTTGAAAATATCTCCAGGAGTTCCACTATGTTGCCAAGCAGGGGCAAGATTGGAACGTTTCCAAAGGGTGGAACGTTTCCAAATTAAATCACTATAAAGAAAGACTTCACCATAGTAATTGTAGACATAACCCTGTTAAAACTAGCTAAAGATAACTCATTGTTGCCAATCAGTAGTTGTTTCGCTTACGATATCTGATATTTATTTTAGTCTTTTTTCCCCTGTGCCTTTATAACGTTTTGTCTAAAAGACATTGTCTACCATATACTATTATTTTTACGAAATACGTTTTGATACATTTCCATTCCGAGAGCAGATTATGCTAACAACAGATTTTTTGTTTGTTTTGGGAATGAATCAACAAACCATTAATGCAAAATCCATCAAAAGTAACTCATTTTCATAACAAGAACGATTATTTCATAGGAATTATTTTTCTCATAAGTTTAAGACATATAAGCCAATAGATGAAAACATGCTATATTTAGTGATTTTTCTTCCACACGCGTTTAACGTAATAGTACCTAGTTCTTTTTTGTGAATTAGAGGATCCATCTATAAGCCGAACAATTTAGCTTAGAAAATGCTCCGAAAATGTTGGCTTATGCACAGAAATTTACAGTAGTTTTCTAGTATGAGAAAATTTGAGAATCTGTTTTTGTAAATGTAAAAAGTAAAATAATTTTCTTTATAATGACATGAACTACATTTAACAGTATTTTTCTCTCAATCAAACAGGTTTTACTGACCCACCCCCCTCGATAAAAAAAGACATTCGAAAAGTTTTAAAAGTATTGCACTTGAATATCGTTTACATCACTTCTATAAAAATATTTTCTTTTCTGAAAATGCTTCAATATGTTTTACACAATGTGATTTATCCCATGCTTTGTAACATATGATGTTTTACACAATGTGATTTATCCCATGCTTTGTCACATATGTTTATATAAGTACAATTCCTATTCTGAAACTAAAGGACATGATTTAATACTTGCGGATCATATAAAATGTTACCAAAACGTTAAAACTATTCGAATAGAAAACATGACAAAAATTATTGATTTACTTAACTCCTGGAGTTCTGCGAAGTAGTAACATACTAGGTTTGATTAATCATTATCATTCTAACTTCAAGTAATTTAGAAAGTTGTTCGAAACGAACACGAGTATGATAACACATAATACATTCGGGGCTTGTTGCATGTCGTGCGGCTGCATAATTTCCTCATCAAATTTTATCTCTCCCAATACTTTTCGTAATTCTCTTATAATTGTGCCATTTCACAGTCCGGACGCAATCCCAAATTTTCAAGTTCGGAATTCGGATCTCCCGCGTGCAATATCCGGCATCCGGTATTACAATGAACCGGACTTTTAGAAAAGTTACTTCATTGAAGCAGATATATTTTGATGTTCACATATTGCCCGAAAATTGAAATCTGGAAACCCGGAATTGTCTGATGATATCTGATATGCAGTCTAGGATATTAATATTATGTGTATGCTATAAAGAGTATAATGTTATAGTCTGGGTGTACAAATATGAGGAATAATTTCTCGGATTCTTCATAATCATCTGAAATCATTAAAAATAATCTCAGCGCTTAACCAAACATTAAAAGCACGCGTGAAAATAAACTGATGTTAAACATAGCTTCCAACGCTTACTCCAAAATATATATTTTGTGTTAAATATTAGATTTATTTAGCTTTGTATTAACGATATATCAATTATTCACATTATAATGAGATGGACAACAGTCACATGAAAGATAAAATTATTTATACTAAAATACTTTGACGAAAGCTATGGATATGAAACTTAGCAATTTTAAAGAGGTGTTATACACCAACACACACACGTATATATATAAATATATATATATATATATATACGTGTGTGCATAAGGTGTGGCTATTAAATAACGAGACTTACATTATAAGACATTTGATTTTGATTTCATACACATTTATTTTTTATCTACAATACACACTCCTCCTTTATTCTTACTAAACTTTATGCGAATCTTTCATTGCTCGAAACAGTGCTGAAAGTCTTCTCTCAGCTCCTTCAGGACACATGCTATTTTCAGTTTTACAGCTTCAGCGACTCGAATCTTGTTCCTTTTAATGCAGATTTCACCTCTTGAAATAGATATAAGTCGCATAATGGAATATCTGGATGGTCTAACACTGGGGTGCGACACTCGGCTAGAAATCTCTTGACAAACAATGTGGAATGAACCGACACATTACCTTGGTAAAAAAAAATCACGTACGAATTCTTTGTCAATTCTTACAGTCTCAGGAATTGTATGAATACTTAACTGACGGCAGATCGAACAAGATTAACTTTTTTTTTCCATTGTGTCATCCGTTTATGACTTGAAAGGGCGACTCGGGAGTGATTCATGTTCAACGTCTTCTAGGCCATCTTAAAAACAATTAAGCAACTCAAAAACACATGATAAAAATTCATTGTCATGAACTTCTTTCAATATGAGTTTTAGTAGCGGTTTGTCCAAGTTTCATGGGAAATTTCACAACATATTCGTTACATTCGTTCGCAACATGTGCAACATATATTCGTTGCATATATTGTAAGCATAAAATGCGCACAACATATTAGTTGCGCAACATATTCAATGCATGAAAAAAAGAAAGAAGATAAATTAAAGAAGAATATTCATTTAAACTTAAATGTACTAAAGTAATCATAAGAAATTATTAAAATATTATTATACCTATTAATAGTTTTACTACTAAAGGTTATAATAACTGTACCCTAAGGTCCAGCAAAGGGGTAAATAAAAGAATTTCACATTATTTACAAATAAACAGAGGTGATTCAAAAGTTATTTTTCGAGCTATGAACCTAATGTAAACAAAATTATATGTTTTGATAATACAAACATAATTAGGGTATAGCCTTTTGTCGCAATGTAATTTTGCTTAGATACTTAACATTGTTTGTTATATGGTTCTGTTCTTAAATAATTAACATTGACCCTTGTATCATAACAAAGGTTTCTGGCATGTATATTTTATCACCAAAGTTTTAAATAATAATGTATCAAAGTTTATTTTACGAACACATATGACATTTAATAAGCTTTGATATTTAATGATTACAACTCCTCTTTTTCTACAATTCACTTATTAGAATGGAGACGTGTTACATAGATTTTTGAAATATCTCAGAAAGACAATCTCCCATGATCCCTATCCTCAAAATTTTGAATTGTATTGATCGGTGTATTATAACAAATTGGAACTATTATGATGTGTGAACAACATAAAAGTTGAAAAGGTTGAAATGAATGAACCTTATTAAATGTGAATGACGCGTTAATGATATAACTTTTTAAATTTATGTGGGATTCCCACTGATTACAAGGTTCCGACACAACATAGATTGTGATTGTTTGTGCTTGTTTTTAAAGTTGAAACAATATAACGATTTTTTGTAACGGCACCTCGTTTTCGAACCTCTGTGAAGTGACAAGGACGATACCTGAGCTGGCTCTTCAGCCTTCAAACTTCAACACATTGCCGTAGGAGGACGTGAGACAACGACAAGAATTTACATGCATAAGTTCCGCTACACGCCGAGTTTTAGTAGCATTAAGGTTCGAATCCACGACTCGACTATGTGTCTGGCTATGATCACTAGGCTAGCAAGGTCACTCATAATTTATGCGCCTGAGTGCAGTTACTTCTGACAATACTTAAAAGAAAATATCCAATTTCCCCGTAGAGTAAAAATAGTACCTACTTGGATACATTAAACCAGTGTTGCCCAACAGTGAAGTGCATAAAAGGGATGTTTGAAAATAGTATTGAAATGATGTAATTTTAAGACACTTATTTAAGAAAATAAGGAAATAATATATATATAAATTTATATGCATAGATATTACATATAATTTACATGCATAACACGAACCTACTAATCGACAAAAACAACGCCGGGTGCTAGCCTGTGACAGTGATCACTAAAATATTGTGGCCATGACATAACTTACAAAGTTTTCCTTCTGTATCCTACGAATGGTGGTATGAACATGAGCTAATCAGAATTATATGTGCCAGAACAAAATTAAATTTCTTTTAAATCAAAATATTTAAAAAAGGTAAAATCTGATTTTTAAAATCACTCAAAAGACCTTTAGAACTCAATTTTTACTTGATAATATAATTTAAGTATCAGCAGTGATGTTTCAACTCTTTTAAAAAAAATGAATTGTATACTGAAAGGACTATGAACTATCTCTAATTAAGTTTCATTACTTGTAATTTGTATTTTACCACACATTTCAATTTTAAAATAAAATACTAATGTTATCTATATAAAAAAAATACAAAATAAAATGTTAAAGATGTATCCTAAATACAGAAGTAATAGAAACTTCAATGAAATATCAAATAGAATTATCACACAATTAATATTTATAGTTTTAAGAGGCACACAATAACTTTTAAAATATAATTTAAAATTTAGAATAATACAACATGAAGGCGTCCACACGATTTAATATTTAACATTTTGAAAACCTATATTCGGAAAAGGATTTTTAAAACAATTATTAAAGCTGAAATATATTCAAAATGCAGATAAAATGGTAGACGTATATACTTAATTTATTGTAGAATTTCATATCTTTTACCTGTAATAAATCTCTTAGTAAAATTTTTATGAACATTTGTGCATATTTTTAAACATTATACAAAGATTTAAAAATCGAATAGCTTCTTTAACTCTTACATAATACTGAACTTAAAAAACACATTTTTTTAAAACTCCAAATCGTATGAGCTTAAAGATTCGTTAAAGTAGATGGATGGTGCATGAAATATTTGGAGATCTTAAAAAGACGCAAGTACAGCGGTAGATAGCGACAGAAAGGATGTAAGTTAAATGACGAGCAAAATGCAAATATATCAAAATTAGAAATGAAAAATATTTAAAATTAGAAATGAAAATATTTAAAATTAGAAATGAAA
>BMAW01006118.1:0-12360 GCA_019974015.1 Nephila pilipes | reverse complement strand
AAACTTATAATCGTTAAACGCCTTAATAGGTAAATTATGTTTAATAATAATTTTGTAATCCAAAAATTATGAATATATTCATTAGTTTTTATTTTAATATTATTATTATAATTAGATTGCATTATTCTGAGAGCTATACACTCATTCATAATTTTTATAATATATTTAATTCTTATAATATTTCAATTACTAGTAATTACATGTTGATGCTCTTCATTTATATATGTTCTTCATAATCCTTTGAGTTACAAACATACTTGCTCAGTAATTGTTACAATTATTATAGATATAAATCAGGTATCCCTACTCTTAATAAATTTAAAAGCTTTTTTAATATCAATATCATTAAGACAGCTCAAAATTTTATTCTTATTAAGCATATTGTTAAAATTTTTGTTATCAAAAAATATTATTCACAAATATAATCCTATAATATACTGCATTTTGAGTATCATAATTAGAATAATCATTTTTATATTTATATACTAAATAATTACACATTTCATTTATCATATGTAGACAAGTTCTACCTATTTCACTAACTTTAAAATAAAATATATAAGAATTTTATTTTACCTTCTTTTCAGACAAAAAAAGGAAATTATTTATATCTATTTCGTTTTTAATTATGAATTTTTATCAAATGTATTATAAAACAAATATTTTTTTTTTCTTTCACACATGCCTTATCCATTCATTTTCTCTTATTATTTCTACCCCTATTTTTCTCTTATAATTATTATTATTGGAAAAATTTGAGCATTTTGTAACTACATTTCCCTTACAAATATTCTTTGTTGTTGACTTGTTTAAGAATTTGAATTATATTTTTATTAAATATAGCATAAAAACCATATGGGTTGTGAGCTCTAATATAATAATTTTCAAATTATATTGAAAATTACTGTATATTATTACACTTTAATTTGAAAATTATTGTCTTTATCACACTTAGGTACAATACTTATAATTAAAATTTTCAATTTATGTGTAGAGAATATGTCGTATTTCAATTTTATTGCAGTTTTTAATAGCTCTAAACTTATTATTGTCATGCTTGTGTTAATAATACGTTTTTAATATAATTATAATTAGCTCCAATGTAATTATACTCATATGTTTTATATTAAAAAGTAAATAGTGCTATAATTTTTGGAAAATAAAGTTTAAAGAAAATTAAAAAAGTTCTATACAAATTTCTCAAAGAGCAGATTTAGCTACGCAAGGTACAATTCTTTTTGAAATTATTATTAAAGTACTCAATTATATATTAGATTTAAAGTAAACGTTGAATATCGTGTAATGGACCAGAGTTAACTTTTATATATTGATATTAAAGGTAACGATAAATTATTAATTATACTTAAGCTAAATGTAATTAAAGTGAAAGCAAATGATAAATTATTAATTTATAATTGTACCAGCTATATGTAATTGAAATTAAAGCAAACGATAGAAAATTGCAAAATGATCTGGTACGCCAAAAGTGATCCTTCTAAAACAATAATTCCTAGAGAAGCCAATATTAGTAAATCAATATTAAAATCATTTGACCCCAAAACATTACAAGAAGGAAGCCAAACTAAATAGACGTAGTCTGAAATTCTTGAGGGAAAAAAATAAAGAAAAGAGGATGCCTCTCAGTTAAAAATTCTAGATAATGTTATTTATTTTCAGTCATATCTTGATTACGGTTTACATATAATTTAAGGTAATACATAATTCGATCAGTAAATAAAATACTTAATTTTTGTATTGGCTTCACCTTAATCCAATGAAAAATTTGGGGAAATGTACTATGACATATTTTTTTGAAAATTAAGTTCATTAGTAGTAAAAGCAGGTACCAGACATATATTGCATATATTTTAATTCATTCTAAAAACAAATTCAGGAAAAATTTATTATGATGTATATCTGAAAATTAAGTTCGTTAATAGTGGAAGCAAACATAACAAATATATGCAAAAATAAGATAAATCTTAGAAAAGTGGTCCTTTTTGACATTTATTGGGTATAGATAGCAAGAGCCCCTAATAAAACCTCTTCGAAAATAAGTTTGAGGTAAAAATACTATTATATATATATATCTGTGTGTGTGTGTTTTATCAAATAAATCATACAATTTTAAGAAACGTACAGTTACAAAATTATTTAAATCGAAATAAGTTTTATTTTGATGCATCTTACAACAGTTTTAATAAATATACCTATTATTAAATTTTCTTCCTCAACTTGTCCTTGTATTTTTTAAACTCATTAAATAACATATTTGTTTTAAACATCTTGGAATAAATTGTTTTTTTACAGAGGTTTGTGTAAGATAACCAATACATTTGGATAATTAATAGGTGTAATGTAGATAGATCCATGAATTTCCAACTCGTGCAGAGCTCAGGTAAAAGTGATTACCAAGTCATTCTAATTATAAGAGGGAAATAGTGTCTGCGTAATTTAAGATGCGAGGCAAATGGCGATTGAACAGATGGGCTTTGAATTCAAAGAGCGTGTAATGAAAGATAATTGAGGAAACTTGTCTTGAAGTCCAATATGTGGGTGTTTCGAAAGGACAGTTAGTGAAAATGGACCGATATATTTATAAAGCCCCTGATAAATTTGTGTATTTCAAAAACCCATGAAATATTTACTTAAACTTCTTAATGAATTACTCAACTTGTTTCAAAACAAAATGCCACATAATTCAGGGTTATAAATTTTATTTAATTGGAGGAATTTAAAGCAAAATCTAAAATGAAATAAAGGGGGAAAGAAATAACGTCACATAAATTTATTCGAAAGTTCATGATCTTTTTTTTTAAAAAAAAATATTTTATGTTTACAATCAATCACTCTGAATTAAAAATAGGATTAGATTCAAGTAATTAAATTAAGAAAATGCATCTAATATTTTTATATAATCCGAATTATGGACATATCTAGGACACTTCATACCAAAAATATGCACAACTTAGTGATTTTAATTCATTAAATCGTTACTGAATCTCAAGAGTAAGTGTCTTTTTTTCAGAATGACATTTTACTCTTTCTGATTTGTAAAATATTTTTGGGCCACTAACAACCGTATTGGGTAGTGTCGCATTTAGAATATTTCCATTTCAGAGAGAATCCAGAATTATGTCTTCCATATTTCATATCCCAGTTTGTCATAACGTATATCGTTTCGAAAAATATTAAATTTCATAACGTAGCATAGGTTTGGATTGCATTATTTGGATTACCTCAATGACCTTATCCGTTTTTCACCCTTTGCCACTTCTTATACACAATATAAGCTCAAAATAATCAAACAATACGCTAGTTCCCAAGGCACTAGATCATTATAACAGGAATTACAGTTAAGTTATATAGTTCTCTGCCTTTTCTTCTGGTCGCCTTTCTAACGACAATTTAAAAACACTCTTCTTACAGCGTCTCTTTGTGCAAATTAGATATATTTGCTGACAAAATCAATGAAAAAACGTTAAATATAAATACTCTTAACAAAATGCCCAAAGAATTTTTTTTTGCTAGCTTTTGCGGCAAAAGTAAAAGAATTTACCAAATGAATTCAGCGTTTTTCTATATGTTTTTCACAAATACGACATATCTAGAGGTTTAAATTCACAGTCATGTTCTCCTTCAAAAGTTAAAGGTTAAAAGTTTTGGTACCATTGTATATTTACCAAAAAGCTAAGCGATACATTAAACCATGTTCGTATCCGGAAAACGGAAGAAATCGTCAGATTCAGAAGTTATTGAAGGTTGTAATGGTTTCAATCGTCTTTTTGTTTTTGATCGCAAACCAGAATTCAAATATTTGATTCGTAGCGTTGCGACTATTACCAGATTCTGATTTCTTAGTTTCACATGCATGTTTAAGTAAGCTTGTGTCTAAAATTAAATTTGAGTTGTATGTGGCGAAATGTTCGGCATTTCATATTTTATGAAAACGACATTTGGTATAAGACCTTAGTTTACCATGATTACCATGGCCTTCCTTTACTACGAATGTTTTTAAACAACATTAAGTAAAGATTTGAACAACTCATTAAAATCAAATTCAAAATCTAATTGACCGCTTAACTTTCTTTTTTACAGTGAATGCCAAACCTTTCAATTGTTCGCCAGTTTTAAATGATAAGCATGTCACAGGCGTCTTTCTAAATTCCCGAATATAACATGACGTACCCTAAATCTAAAACCAATTAAACATTCATCTAGTCAAAGTATAATTACTGAAAAACCTACGGTATTTAGTTATCATCACAGACTTTTGGCTAAAAAATTAAAAGCTGTGAAATCTGAGTTGGAATGTTTGTTCGATGAAGGCATAATTCGACCAACGAAGAGTCAATTGTCTTGCCTTATTCATCTACTAAAGTTGAAAGATGGCCCTTGGGGAATAACTCGCATTTTCCGTAGGCTAAACTCACCTCACAAATCCAAATAATATCCGTTGTCTGACCAACAGGATTTTGTTAAGGCACTGTACGACAAAACAATTTTATGTAAGCTGGATTTAATAAAAGCTCATTACCAAATGCCAGTTAAGTAATTGTAAACTTAAAAAGCTGCAGTTACAACAATTATAAGAATATTTTTAATAACACATGGATCAATAAGTCCCGAGACTAACATTGAAAACAACATTTTTTTTGCAAAATTTTTTTTTATTCATCAACATAATCACCTTTTAGGGTGATACAATCTTTCCAACGCTTTTCCAATGTTTCAATACCATGTTTATAAAAAAAATTATCTTTCGCTTCAAAATAAGCTTCAGTTTCAGCGATGACCTCCTCATTTGAGCCAAATCTTTTTCCCTGGAGCATTTTTTTAAGATCAGCAAAGAGCCAGTAGTCACTGGGGGCTAAATCTGGCGAGTATGGGGGGTGGGGAAGCAGATCAAAGCCCAATTTTGCCATTGTTTTCATCGACTTGTGGCAGGGTGCATTGTCTTGGTGAAAAAGGATTTTTTTCTCTGCATGTCGTCGGTTTTTTTGCGATTTTTTTTTTGGTGCGATAAAACAACGCACCAGCAAGTCAATATAATAATCACTGTTGATCGATTTACCTTTTTCGAGGTAGTCAATGAAAATCACGCCATGCGTATCCCAAAAAACTGACGCAATGACTTTGCCAGCTGACTGCTGCGTTTTCGGACGGCTTTCGCCAGCTGTGCGCCACTCAGATGACTGCCGCTTCGACTCTGAAGTGTAGTGATGTATCCATGTTTCGTCCATGGTCACGTAACGACGCAATAAATCTTTTTTGTTGCGAGTAAATAGCGATAAACAGCTTTCTGAATCATCGACTTGTTGCTGTTTTTGTTCCATCGAAAGCAATCGCGGCACCCACTTGGAAAAAACCTTTTTCATGCTCAATTTTTCATGAAGGATAGTAAATACACTTCCACATGATATCTGTGTCATCTCAGCAATCTCACAGAGCTTCACTTTATGATCTTTCATTATAATTTTAGTCACTTCACTCACATTTTCCGGTGTAACGGCTTCCACAGGTCTACCCGAGCGTTCCGCGTCATTTGTGTCGGTAAGACCACGTTTAAACTCGGCAAACCACCGACAAATCGTTGCTTTTGATGGACAAGAGTCCGGGTAACATTTTTCAATCCATTGTTTCGATTGCACGGTGTTTTTACCCATTAAAAAACGATGTTTTATCAGAACACGAAACTCGGTTTTTTCCATTTTTTAAACAAACTACAAAACGACTTTACTCCAATCTCGATAACTCAGCTGTTTCTGGTCTGATCGGCTTAAAATTTTGACACGTTTCAAGCAAAGGTTAGTACTCTAGAAAGACCTGGTTACTGGTTTACTACGAGTGCCATCTCTGGGTTAGTCTCGGAACTTATGGATCCATGTGTTATATTAGAATGTCTTTCGACTCAAAATCGCAGGTGAAACCTTTCAAAGATCTTACAAGCGAAGTACTTCAGGGTTTAAATTGTTACAACAATTTAGATAACATTCTAATGACTTCTGAAACGTTTTCTACACATTTACAAGACTTAAAACGATTTTTTTCTAAATTTTGACAAAAATTAAATAGCAAAATTACACGAGCAAAATTGCATTTATGAACTGTCAAAGCATCACTTTCTTGGATATTTCTTTACCGAGGATGATATCTCTCATTTCCCTCAAAATGGTTAGGAAATTTCTTAATTTCTATTGCTTAAGACTGTTTGCGAGTAGCATCGTTTTTTGACTATTATTAACTTTTCCCCTTATGAAGCTATACAGAAATAGGCTTCACTATGTGATCTAGTCAAAGCTGATAAAAATTGCGGTGGTACTCCAATTTAATGGACACCTGAGTCACCAATACTTGTAAAAGTGTATTTGCTCTTTTACTAGCTCACCCGAAAGAAGATGCGCACTTGTACTTCTTGACCGACATATCAGATATAACAAACATCACAATTTTGAACCTTAGCGTTAACAAGCCACAACCACTAGCATTTTTTCTCATAAAAATGTTAGAAAAAATTCAGATAAAGGCTTCCTCCCTTCAAACTATAAACTTAAATATTTTCTCCTAGCTCTCAACAAATACTCGCTACATTTCGGGTAATTCCAATGCTGTTGCCTATACTTTTCCTTGTATTTCTGCGGTTAATTACTAACCAAAATAGATAACGACAATGTAGTTTGGGAGCAGGAATCTGAGAATTTGCCTAAATAATTACATAAAAAGAACTTATCAAAGAACTAAATATGAATTATTAGATTACTAAAAAAAACCCAAGCGTTATAGTACTGTATTCATCTTATAAATTGTTGATAAATTTAAATTCTTGTTTTATGTGATTCGAATTGTTAGAGCAATTATATTAATGACAAAAAAAAAAAGATATTGTAGAAATTCTAAGACATAATTAACAATTATTTTATTTATTTCAAAATTATCAATATATTATACAATTAATTTCTGTGAAGAAACACTAATTAAATTTCTTAAAAAAATGCTAACAATGCTCTCGATATTCTTAAAATGAAATGAAAAATAAAAATGAACACAGTAAATTAGTACAATTATTACGAAGCAAAATTATTTTAAGCAGTATTTTTTAAAGAAAATTTCATAAATTATTTTATTGAATATAATAAATTTCATATTTTAAATGAAAGTTTAAGAAAATTGTAAGAAAAATAATGGGATTATATATATTTTATTAAAAAAAATTATTCAAATTAGTAAAAATATCTATTTTATTCATAACCAAATCTTTATTACGTAAAATGCAATTAAAAATAATATTTTTGATAATCGAATTGTGGATATTGGTATTACAGAAAGATATTTAACTCGAAAAAAAGTTGGAAACTTCCTCTTTGTCAAAAAATTATTATAGATTTCATAACCAATAAATTCTATTTCAATTTGTAAATGCTTTGTTTACATTTCATTATTACTAATTTGAATAAGGATATGAAGAATTAAAAGAAGAATTAGATTTAACATTTGGCTTACAATTACTTAAATATTGAAACATTATGTTATCTATGAATTTAAGCAATGTAAAATTATTATGATCTATGCAGTTTTGCTCATAAAAGTTAATATTTTTAAAAAAATAATTTTTGTTAAACGCCTTGTAATTAAATGGTAACTCATTTTTATATAGATTTAGATGCTTTTCTTTCATGAATTTTCGAAACTCGTAATTTTACTATTACTGTGAAAAATACTCTAAAAATTATTTTTCATTTTTTTTCTATGTATAATTTTTAAAATTATTTGTTTAAACAAATTTACGTAAATACTTTTTGTTTCTTAAAGACAGTCTATCAATCAAACTGTTTCGTTGTAAAAACTTTCTAGGTATCAAAAACATCATGATATATCAGATTAATAGGTTTAATAAATCTTATGTATTTGATTATGTGATAAAAGTTTTTTTTTAATTCTTTTTTACTTAAAATTTTTAATGATGTGTATACATTAGTATTGTTTACTTTCAATGGTTTCCTTAACTTACTTTGGTTTAAATAATTTATTTCCATTGTTTATTTTCTTTTTCAGTTGGATTGAGCTTTTGTTTTGCAACTTCTTCTTATTATAGTTTCAATATCATTTTGTTATACAGTAATTTTCTGAAGTATGATAAGTTTGATTCGTAACAATAACATAAGCAAACATTTCTTATTCCCTCATCTAAGACAGATTAGAATGAGTCTACCTTCGTTTTAGAATTTAGTTTATTATATAATTCTGCTCTCTCTCTCTCGAAAAATGGTTAGTAAGCCTTGGTTAAGCTTTGATATAATGTATTTTTCTATAACTTTTTTAAAATTATTGGATTAATGCTTTAATTTTTAATTTTTCACATGTTTATTCAAATGCGAATAATTAAAAAATAACATATTCTAGAATATCATATATATTGCTACTTTCTATAATTTAATGAACTTGTTACATTATAATTTGCTAAGTTTTTAAATATATATAATTATTGATAAGTTAAAAGTAACTTTAATATTTGGTAATTTTTATTTGATTTTACTACATATTTTTATAACTTTATAATATTTTCTATTTAATTGTTTCAATATTTATTAATTTTAATATTAGTTTTTATTAGATAAGACTTATAATATAAGTACATTTAAATTTATTTACGACTAACATTAATAATTAAAATAATTACTTACACACACACAAACATATATATATATAAATATATATATATATATATATATATATATATATATCTGTGTATGTGTTTATGTGTTTGTGATAAATTCAATTGATTCTCTTTTCTTTAAAATTAATAATTCTTATCGCCAGTCTTGAAAACTTCGATTCATGTGAGCCTTAGTGTACCTGTTAGTTCTTGAATCACATTAATTGCAGAATTGTTAAAAATTATAAAAATTCATCTTTATGAAATATAAAATCTTTCAGCTACCGTTTAACACTCTCATTTCTACGATTTATACTGTCCTCGTAAGACACGTTACTTATCGCAGTGTTTCTGTCTCTCTCTTTCGTAAATGCATGGGCAATAAATTTGTCATTGATCTGAAATCCTATAGTAAACTTGGCTGAAAACATCTTTTTACGACTCCATTTATATCAGGCCAATAGCAAGTAACATAGATAGAGAAGACCTTACACACACACATGGATGGATATGGGCCATGATACATTTAAACCTATATACACTAAAATGCACTCATACTTTCAGACTCGAAGTCCATCAACATTTAAAAAGGATCTTAGTAGCCTACTGGAAGAATATTGAATAAATTTCTCGTTGTAGATTGAAATCTGTAAGAGGTTGTCATGTGGAATGCCAGAGCTGCTGGTTGTTAATTTCAACCGCAGTGTGAAATCCATAAGTGAAGTAATAAGAAAGTTTCTAGAATAAGAATATAATTATACATCAATATTAAGTTACTTAATACTGTTACATTTGAAACAGTCATTCCTTATTAATATACGAATGAAATGTATTTATTCAAATTAAATCTATGATTATAACTAGTGAATAATGAATTCTAAATGAAATAAGTCTTACAAATTTTTATAGCTCCCTCTAAGAATTTGAATGATACACTGTCATTTAAAAAATTATAATAATTTTACGCTACATTCAGTTAAATGAGTTAAAATTAGTAAATAGCTTACAATTGATGTGGTTGTTTTATACCATTCTAGTGTATATTCCCTCACTTGATTTATTCAAAATATGATTAATGTATTTATAAATAAAAGATTAAATATTTCACACTTTCTGATCTTCTAAAATTGATGTTGAAATTTGTAATATATCATCTCTTTACATTTGAAATATGTGTTAAACTTATACGTAACAAAATGTATATTCCTCAAATAAAACGTAATTAATAAATTAAAAAAATGAAACATTATGTATCAAATGTAACAAATTTGAGTATTTTTTTTAACAAAACCGCTTAAATAATAGTTTGAAACATTTCATTAACACTTTTCATCTTAATGATTATGTACACACACACAAAAGTAAATAAAGATCTAGATTTCATTCGAATAAATCTAACCTTAGCCACGCTTAAAAGGACTTTTAAACAGTACTGCATAATATTACTTTATTTAGAAATATTTACATATGAAGTAAAAGCTCTATAATTTACAATTTATTCAATATTATAACCGCACAGAATAACTTCTATTATATAACTTCAGCATTCCCATAACATATTCAACTCAGATCTGATAAAATCAATTATAAATCAATTTCTTGCTTTCTAAAATTCCTTATATTTTTATTAATAATGAATTAATGCCATCATTTTGATCAATAATTGGTACTAAGTTCTTCAGTATCTACATTTAATTAATCAAAAAAGAGCACGCAGAAACATCCGTTAGAAAAAAGTAATGGGAGAAAAGAAGGGTCTCTTTTAGGGATAAACTTCAGATAATAATTCCCACCCGAAAGGGAAAAATCTTCCCTTTTTACCGGACTTCCAATAAGATGAAGTTTTCAAAAAGCATCAATGAAAAGAGTCTCAACTTCTCTTGTCTGCCAGGGTGAGGGCGCTGGTATAGGACCAGGAAGAGAGAGTAAAAATGGTAGAAGCCCCTGCTCCGATAGTTAGAATCGAGCTGTTGCTCATAGCCGGATCATCGGGGCCCTGACTCTTCGAAGCCGGATAGAAAAGTTTTTGTCACCTGACTTCTCTTTCTCTTCTCTGACTTTCTGCTCTGAAGTATTTCGCTCTGATGGGGGTCTTATTCGTTTGAAGCTTCAGGTAGGACAGTGAGTTAGTTGTATAGTATTATTCTGTTAGACAAATTTTAATGATTGTTTGGTTGTCAATTTGATTATACTACATAGGAATTTAGATTATAGAGGAATAATGTGTAGAAAAATAACCTTTTAGTCTTTTTTTTTTCAATTGATTGAATACATATCTTATACATAAAATATCTGGTGAATAAAAAGTAAATGTTAAAAATAGTTATTTTAAGCTTGAAAGGTGTTCCTGAAATGGAATCTTACGAAGTTTTGAGCATTTATCGAGAGAAGCAACATATAATATAAACTTATTATATGAAGAACAATTAAAATAACTGAAGTTAATTTTTAAAGGAAATGTCAATGATTTAGTATTTGTTTTAATTGGACAAATAAACTTGTAAAAAATTTAAAATCATTTTATAATGATTGAGTTTTTATTGTTTAATTTAACAACAGTTCCAGCGAAATAATTTGGAGCAACATGAATGTGTTATATTGATAAGAAATTTATGAATCAAAACTCAAAAAGTGTCAATGAAATAAAAGTTAAGATTATATACATAATTAGATGCTTATTTTATTTGAAATAAAATTAATGTGATACATAAGCGTACGAAAGGAATATGAAAATTTTGATTTTCTTAAATGAATATTTCGTAATTAAGTTCAAAAATTGTTTTGTAGTAAATATTTTTTTTTCTTTTGACATTAAATTTTTAAAGTTGTATTTCAAATTCGATCATTTGAATTTAACCAAATTTTGAAGGGAAGATACATTTGTACGGAAAAGTTAGTTAAATTATTATTTTAGTGTTAAATTATTATACCGTTGTTGATCATGTTTGCCTTTGAACCATATTCCTTGCTTTAAATATTTAATAAAATTTTAAAAATGTTTTCTCTTCTTTTAAGTTTTATTGTAATTAAAGAATTACGCAAATTAATTTTTGCATAATTGTCTCAAATCTATACATTATGAGAAATGTGCCTCAACATTTAGAAATTAAATATTTTACACTTCGATAATTTTTTTTTTTCAAAAATGCACAGTCGATGTTTAAGAAATAAATTATCTTGTTGAAAGAAAGGGCTTACCTGCTCTTAAATTATTATTGTAGCATTTGAAACTATGAAGAAAATAGGCATCTAAATACGAATTAAATTTTATGAAATATTCATGCGTAATATGTCTTTAAATATATATATTTATGCATTTTCAGCTGAAATCGAGCATCAGATTTTGATTGATGTGCAAATAGAAGTTTCAGAAAATTTATCGATTTTAAACATATTTCCGTTAACTTAAACAATTTTTGAAGTTTATTGCGTTATTGATTGCATCATACATGGTTGAATATATTATCGCATTTTAGCTATACATACATTATGCATGCATTAGAAGCACAATTTCATATGTGTTTCTTTTTCCACTTATTTTATTTTATCCTTTACAATATATGAACAATATATTTTATAGTTATATTTTTAGACTAAAACAAGGAATGACATAAAATTATTTTACTGAAGAAAGTTGCATTTAGTTTCAGTTAAAATGAATTTGCTTACCGTTATTAACTTTGTTTCTTAATTTATTTTGTCTTATT
>BMAW01006115.1:18186-28641 GCA_019974015.1 Nephila pilipes | reverse complement strand
TATATATATATATATATATATATATATATATATGTATTTATATAAACATAATTTAAATAATTAATTTGAGATTTAGCTTAATGTCGTCATTTTCCGTATTATAAAATTAAAATATTGAATCAATATAAAAATATTATAAAGTTTGTGCATTTTTTTTAATATTTAATTTGGTACGTGGATATTAATTTATGATTGCTTTTAATGTGTATTGAAGACATACTATTAGTTAATTTTTTTTTAAGTATTTTATAGATGTTAATAAATACAATGATCATTTCATACAATTCATAAATGTTCATTTTTTACGAAAATTCTGTTTTTATGTATTTGTAGAATATTATACCGCAAATGTTTTATACGATTGAAATTTACATATGGACTTTTTAATTAATTGTTTAAAAATTATAAACTGAGACTTATTGATGTTACAATGTTTCCTCAAATTGAGAGAAATGTACCCTTATACTATTTTTCACACGATGGTTGAAATATAATATCGATAAAATGGTAATATAATATCGATAATGGTAATAATATCGATGGTTGTAAAATAATATCGATATTCTATAAATAGAGCATAACTGACACTTACATACTCAGATAAACATATGTCTGTATTCCCCCCCCCAAAAAAAAAAAAAAAAAAAACATGGCGAGGTTGTAAATATAGGCTTCTGTACTTGAAATACTTGTAGACTTTAGTACAATAATAAATGCATATTATTATGTGTGAATATATTTCTCTTGTTATATAAAATCAATCAATAATTAATTGAAGATTAAATGTAGACTTTCGTTCATGAATATATGTAGATTATTATTCATAAAATGTCTCGATCAATCAACGGATTAATCAAAAGATTAAGTGTAGAATTTCGTACATGAATTTTTGTAGATTATTGTTCACGAAATATGTCTCGTGTTAAAATTAAACAATGATTAATTAAATATAAAATGTAGACTTTTGTACATGAATATATATATATATTATAATACACGAAATGTTCTGTTCAATCACTGATTGTTTAAAAAATCAATGTTCTGATTGATCAAATGCTCAAATAAAGATTTTCGTACATGAATTAATGTAGATTAGTATGCATGAGAAATATGTCTAGTGGCAAAATTAATTAATGGTTTTAATATAGATTAAAATTAATTAATATAGACTTTCGTACTTGAATACATATAGATTATTATGCATTAATGTATGTCTCGTGTTAAAATTGATCAATGATTAATCAAAAGATTAAAGGTTCCAGGACATGCCAGGAATTTTAGAATACTATATCAATGACTGCATGTTTTTTTAATATATATCTTTTGAAATTATTAATAGAACTTAGATTTGCTTCGTGCCTAATGAAGTTATTTTAATCATTCTATAGAACTATAAAAGTAAATTTTTGTGTAAAAAGTCCTTCTCGCTCTTAATTGAATTTGGACATGATTTGTGACATATATTTGTATTTAGATACTAATTTAAAGAAAATTTATGTGAAAGAAAAAAGAAGAAGAAGAAAAAAATAATAATAATAAATACAATTTCCAAAATATCAAAGTTCTATATATTTTTTCACAAAGAAAATATACAATAATATCATAAAAAAGTTGGCTCACTATTATCTAAAAAATCGTGTCCATATTCAACGCAAAGGAAAAGAAAAACCTTATGATTATAAACATACTTGTATAGTTCTGTATAAGAACTAAAATATCATTATTAAGTACACAGAAAACCTAAGCTCTACGAAGAATTTTAAGACATAAATGTCACAAAAAGAGATCCATAAATTCGGCATTTTATTTCCTCCGGTAGATCCTAGTACCCTTAAATATAGGCTTTTGCACATGATTTTGTTTTATTAACATCGCACTAGAAGATACACGAGGGCTATTGGCGACGGACCTCGTAATTTTGAGCCTCGGTCAAGTTACGAGGACGACGCCTGAGCAAGCAGTCCCCCTCACATAACTTCCCCACCACACCAATGGAGGACTTCGGGCCCCGGCATATTTAACGTGCATCAGCCTCAAATACACGGCGTGGCTTTTGTGTCCTCCAGGCTCTCGAACCCACGACTCGACGAAAACCACTGGTCGTGAGTACGATACCAAGACAACTAGGCTACCGCATCCACACTTTTGTACATGAATAAATATTGAATAATTATGCATGAATATGTCGCGTTAAAATATCGATCGACGATTAAATAAAAGATTAAATGGAGACTTTTGCACATGAATAAATGTAGATTATTATGCATGAATATATATGTATCGCTTTAAATTCGTTCAATAATTAATTAAAAGATTAAAAAAATGATAACGTTTACAATACAATTTTAATTAATTAATTTTGATTAAATAAATATGTATCTATTTTTAAATATAAATATCTGACGAAACTTCGGCAGAATATTGCTCAATCTATTGATGCCTAGACATATTAAAAAGATTTCGTGTGCAAAAATTGTATAGTTACAGGTGCTCTGTTTACTGCGCGTATAAAAGAAGCGTTTTTGCGCTTTCCTAAGCAGTCTTTTCTCCCCATTTTGATTAAAATCACGCTCATCCTTTCCGATCTATTTTTCAAGTGTTCTCTTAGCTATATAAACCGTGATTTCTTATAATTTTTTTCTCGCTCATAATTGTTTTGGGATATCTTTAATTATAATAATAAGGAAGTTAATTTAAAATAATATCAAATGAATTTTATGAAAACCAGTTTTTAATTTCAAATTGGTGTATATTCGCTAATATTCAGGAGGTATTGTTAAAGTAATTTTTTTTCACGCTAAGGTTATATTTTTTTCTGATATTATGAACAGTTGTGGTAAAATATTTAACTCAGAACTCTATTTTATCAATTTTTATTATTATTAATTTTTGTTTATTAAACTGATGAAATTAGAACTACTTCACGAGTTATTGTAATCTTAGTTATGGAGAAATTTATAGGGGTGTGGGGTAGTTTCCCAATACTTTTCGTTTTGTTGATTGGCAATGCTCCGATTTCACTAAAAATCGTGATTGTGGTAGCCGAGCGGTTGTGGTTTCGATTACTGATACTTGTGAAGATCCGTCGTGTAGTAAGGCAGAGGTATATTAAATCAGTCGGGGCTAAATATTTTCATATTTGCGTGGTGTGAAGGTTTGGAGTGTGGGACATCAGTTCAAGCGTCGTCTTCCTTGCTTGACCGAAACTCAAAATTACGAGGTATATTGCCAATAATCTTCGACTTGCTTTCAAGCGCAATATTAATAAACAATCAATCAAATCGTAAAGGCGTAAAATTGTGAGCATCAAAGATGTGACCAATCAGAAAGTTTCAGCGGCTATGATCACTTCAGCTTGAATTTTTTAAAACTTATCTCCGGTTCCCGATCACGAAATAGATCACGTGACGCGCGCCGAATTAATGATTAAGTGATTTTAACGAGTGGAACTCTACTCTGCGTTGGAAATCGTACTACGAAAAATTTCGTTTTTCGTTTCCATCCTTGATACTTTTAACTTTGAGTTACAATGAAGCTAACACCTTTTCTCCAGATTTTCTCATCGTATCTCATGGCACATCCAGTCATACTTGATATGATACACATCCTATTAACTAGATACGGTTAATGAAACCAATTCAGGAAACCATTAATTCTTTCTAGGAATATCAAGGTTCTTCTATCATATAACTACGCTATCGGAACGTGGAAACAGAGCGGTAAAGTTCATATGTATCTTCCACAGCGACGCTCAAGTGGAATCGTGTATTATGTTCCATTTGCTATTATTGATTGATTGTTTACTAACCCGTATTTAGAAGCAAGATGAGGACGTTGGCAACGGACTTCGTATCTTTGAGTCTTGGTCAAGTGATGAGGACGAAACTTGAGCTAGTACTCCAATTTCCAAACTTCCACACCAGTCCAACGTAAGGACTTGGAACCTCGAAAAATTGAAAGTGCATCAGATCCTCTACAAGGGGAGTTTTCAGTGACATTAAGACTCGAAATCACAGTTCGATGGAAAGACTACCAGTCGTGAACTCGCAACCATGACTACTCAGCTGTCGGGACCCCGTATACCACCTCTAAGTAAGTGAATGAAAGCCGAAATTTATGGCGTAAGAGCCAAATTAAGCATGCTGCGCGGAACATGAGTATCTGTGTTCGAGAGGTTTGAAAAAAAAAGTTTAAAAAATTGGTTGACAGGGTCGATAATGGAGAAAGTACACTGGGCTATCCCGGGGCACATCACCCGTGTTTACCAAAAATGACAAACCACATGGGAAAAGAAAATATCATTTGAGTATCTAGGAGTCATTAAGCTTTTATATACCTCCAAGAAATAAACCTTTGAGTTTCCTTATACCGGTGAAGTCCAATCGCCTTGAATAACGTCTACAACACGTTAAATAGAACTTAGATTCAAAGTCCTTAAGTGGTTTGCGTGAATGTGAGAAGAATGAAGTACCAATGCAATTGTATGACCATGGTAAGATAGAGGTCATGGTCGCGGATGGTGTTACTTTCGTCGAATCGTTGGGTCGGAACCTCCTGTCTCTAAAAGACCCGCCGGTTAGCGGGTCTGATGCACATTAAATCTGGTGAGGCTCCAAGTTCTCCCACTGGTATGATGGGGAAGTTTTTAGAGGGAGAAGTCAGCTTAGGTGTTGTTTTCGTCACTTTTGACGGAGGTTTAAAATTACGAGGTCCGTCGCCAATAGCCCTCGTGTTGCTTCTCAATGCGACGTTAATAAACAATCACTATCACTTACCAGCTCATTTGTCGCTTGGCCGTCGTTCGAAATTAAGATCTATCCCGAATAGTTCATTTGTTGTTCTAATGAGTCATCAACTAAACATTAATTTTTACTTGAATATATAGTGTCTCATTAATGTGGTTATCTAAATTAAGCTGGTAATATGTGCCTTTCTTTAAACGTTAAATGTTTTACTATCTATATTTATTACTTACACTATAAAATTCGTTATGTATTTTTGTACGCATCTGGAAAATTAAAATTACGTTATTTTTTACTATCCGAGAGTCATGAAATATTAAATTACTTGAAAATCCTTAAATGAATCATTTGTTTTATTGAATAGTTTTAGCGCGCATCGATTAAACGAGTATTCTTACATTATTATAGTGGGTTGAAGTTAAATTTTATTATTCGTTATTTTTCGAAAATCTAGCTGTAATTATAACCAAGCCAAAAGTATGTTAGGAAGATTACTATTTTTTAAAATTAAATATTACTATATTAATTTTTCTTAAGATTTAATTTTTTAAATCTTGGTATACTTCTTGTCAATCTTTACCCTCTTTTTTTTAAATTACATCTTTTCTTACTGTTTCAGGTAGATAAATTACCGAATAAAATTTGCTTGCTCATGAAATGAGAAAATATTAGTTGCTTTCAAACGCAGACACAAAATATGGGGAAAGAAGTTAATAATATCGGTAAACATCAGGATGAATCCGAACAAAAGCAAATTGATGGCAATGTCATTGAACTGCAGTTTCCTCATACCCCTGAAAAATCTCAGTATATCAATGGATGTACAGATAAAGTGATAAAACAATCAGGTAAATATTTATTTTTTTAACTTGGATACAGTTTTCACCCGGATGCCAAATTCGATTTTTTCTGCCAACTTTATATGTGTGGTAATATAGTGATTAGCATGCAGAAATTTGGCAATAACAGTTTCATCGCCAATAAATACAAAATGATGCCACTCCGGGAGTATACCGCAATACGGTCTCTTTACTCTTATAAAATTGTATGTTTACACGTGTGACTACACGTGTTCATATAAAATATTTCTATGTTCGAATGTATTTTACAATTCTGTAATATAAAGGAGCTCTGAAATATGTTAAATATTTTTTTAATCAATTGAACGTTTAATTATTACTAATTTGCAAGTACATTCTGATAATGGTTGCTCCATTTTAAAGATTCTTATTTGTTTATTTTTTTGTGTTTTATGCCATATTTTTTTGTTCGTTGTTGCTTGTAAGATATATTTTTGAAAATTTTCTCAAATTTTGAAGTTTAAAGATTACAAGTTGTTCTCGCAAGCATTTTTAGTAAAATTTGCCATCTCGTACAACATTTAAAAATCAGATTTTTTTTATAAAATACCAAAAAGTATAAGTTTACTTCCATGGAATCACTCTCAAGCATTTTGATGACTTTTTAGATCTTTGGGAGAAAATAGGATTGCAATAAAGAGTAAATTTAAAACACGATGGGGGAAAATTATAAGAAAGTTTTCTTTTCAACTACTCTTGATTAGTTTGTAAAGAAAGTTCCAAATAAAAGCCAGTAAAATATTATCAACTATATTTTAACTTGTATAAGTTATTCCATTTTTCTCAAAATTGGTTTCCTCCAAATAAGGAAGTTTCTTAGATTTGAATAATATAAATATTAAGAAACTACTCAATTCCTCGAAGCCAAATCATCATAACTTTCAAACTTAAAATCGGACCCAAATATCATGCATGGCACGAGAGTGATGTGGAATTGAATGGGGTACTGTGATAAATAAAAAGTGTATTTTTAATGTGTCTTAAAAAGTCCTCGTGTCTTACCTTCTACAGGCAAGTACGGAAATCGCAACCCTGAGGCACACTAACCCTTTTTTTCTTTCCTTTGGGATTTTGCGTGGTGTGGAAGTTAGGAGAAAAGGGGTGTCAGCTCGAGTATCGTCCTCGCCACTTGACCGATGTTCAAAATTACGAGGTCGTTCGCCAATAGTCCTCGTGTTGCTTCTAGTGCAACGTTAATAAAAACTAATCTTACTTATGGTTACTGTATTCTTAGTTTTTTCCGTATTTGAAAGCAAATTGACTAGATTTGTATACGTTATATTTTGTTTTACAACCGTTTTATGATTTTTTTTAAGAATTTGTTTTCTTTTTTTCCCTCGATGTTGGCTTGCAAACACGCATGTTTGCTATGTACGGTAAGAAGGAAAATAGTGGTCTATGATACCGTTCCCTATCCCTTTGACCCATACTTCACTGTGATAATTTATTAACGTTGGTTTTATTAACGTCGCACTGAGAAGAAATTGGTCGCCAAAATAACGAAGATAACCCCTGAGCTGGCATCTCTCTACACAACATTCAAGACCCGCCATGTAGCTGGGGTTGATGCACATTAAATCTGTCGTGGCTCAAAGTCCTCCCATTGTCGTAGTGTGGAAGTTAGGATGTCATGTTTCGTCCTCGTCACTTGACCACGACACAAAATTACGAGGACCCTTGCCAATAGTCCTCGTGTTGTTTCTAAAACGACGTTAATAAAACCAACCAATCTTTACAAAATTCCACACCATGCTTACGGGAGGAGTGGGACCTCGAACAGATTTAACATTATCAGCCCCGCTAGACGGATAACCATTAGAGCATCAGGACTCGTACACACAACTCGACGTAAGCAACTCCGGCTCCGAGTTCGTTACCATGTTCGCTAGGCTAAAGTGAGAACTACAAGTGGCTGAAATGGCATTAGGATTTGCTAACAAAAAAGTCTTTTGAAATATCTAGACACAAAATTAATTGATCTTACCGAAATATATATATACAGAGGCTCAATAAAAAAGTCGGGCACTGTTGGAAATAAATTATTTGAATACCTCCAGGAGGCGCTTTGTCTCATGTTAGTGAGAGCGCACGGGTTCATTGATAATATTTCAGAGTACATCGGATCTTGACCGTGTAAGGCGGGCTATTTTCTTGTTTCAATGTAATTTCTCCTTTGCAAAAGCGGGTCAAGTTAAAATATGGGCTGTTTGGAAGCCTTGTATGATTTGTAAATAGTGCAATTATTTGCTTATGTGTAATTGGCGCGTAAAGACTGTAAATAAATGTGTTTAAAATAATTGCTCTCCCTATTTTGCTCGGTTGATTATTGTTCTCGAATAGCTGCTTTGTCATTGCATTTAGTCGCATAAATGGGGCCGTGGTAGCCTAGTGGTCAAGGTCGTGGATTAGCGGCCAGCGGTTTTCACTCAGTCGCGGGTTCGATCCTTGGCCGCCAAAGACCCGTCGTGTAGCCTGGGGCTGATGCACGTTAAATCTGTTCGGAGCCCAAAGTCCTCCAGTTGGCGTGGTGTGGATATTAGGAGAGGGGGTGCCAGCTCAGGTGTCGTCCTCGTCACTTGACCGTGGTTGAAAATTACGAGATCCGTCGCCAATAGCCCTCGTGTTGCTTCTAGTGCGACGTTAATAAAAACTAAACTAAACTAATCAAAATTAGTCGCATAAACTAAATAGGTAAAAAATAAAGTATAATTTTTCTTAAGTATACATTTTATTAAAAGGTGAAAGAGAATAAAAAAAAAAAATCAGTCAAAAAAGAGCCCGGACAGGTGGCGAGATTGTCCTTTTATTGGGAATTTAAAGTGAAATTTCCCACCTTTGCCTTATTTGTCGATTTAAAATTTTTAATTTCACATTTTAAGCTAGACTTTTATTCATTGTTGTGTGTTTAGTACAATTAGAAGTTTCAAATGAGTAGGCAAAGAGGGCAGCCGTCAATAGAGGTAAGAAAACTCGTTTTAAAGTATCATAAAGATGGAAAATCGATTTGAAAAATCAGTACAGTTATACAAATCTCATGTCACAGTTTTTGATATAATTAAACGTTTCAAAATTTCAAAATCAATTGAAGAAAAAACACACATCTGGAAGACCAAAAGCATTTTCAAACAAAGAGGAACGATGTGGATTGTATGACAATCGTTTTAAATCTTAGACTTAGTATTCCTAAGGTAACCAATGAGGTATCGTAGTATTTTCATGAAACTGTTAATGCAGAAACAATAATATTGATTTTACGCAGAAACAATTTACATGGCAGAGTGACACATAAAAAGCCATTTAAAATAAATTCAACATATTGAAGCGAATGAAATTCGGAAAAATTTAAATAAATATAAAGACTTTTACTTAAAAAACTTTGCATTGAAATTTGATGAAAAATTTGATTTGTATTTGATGAAAACATTTTACGAGGATGGTTCAAAAAGTACAAGTTCCTGATGACAGAAGGCGTTTCAAGAATGGTGTAACCATTGTGTAATGCCATCAGTTACAGCGGACAGAGGCTAGATACCAGTAACCACTCGGCTAACCCCTATCTTTTGTTTTTACACGGTAAAAAAACACAATGGTGATTGTAGCGTACTATGTACGGAAAAAGGGTTATGTATTTTAATTCTGCACCTATTATATGCATGCAATTAAAGCTATTATAATTCAATGTTAGAAAAATCTGTTGGAGCTGTAGTTTTCATAACTTATTTATTTGCATGTACATTTTAGGTGCCTCTGTGATTAAGTCTTTTTATTGTTTGCTTTTCTTTCAGATCCTGAGAAATCGATTTTTCAATGCCGCTATTTGGTAGTCCTGCTGGATTTCTTTGTTTTCTGCGAAATAAATGCTTACACTTTAGGCACAAGTATAAGTGTCGTTGCAATGATAAATAATACAGCGGTCAACGCCCAAACCAATTCCAATATTACTGTTGCATCGTCCTGTCCTGTCAACACTACAGATTCTGGTGGACAATCATTTCACGAAGTTAGTATTGCTCTAATAATTAATTGCATGTACGATTATTTGTGAAATGATCAGATATATTTATTAGAAACTAAAAGCATTAAGATGGGTGAAAAGAAATTTCATGAAGAAATTGTAGAAATTTTCATTAAGCTCTATTTTCTAGATGAAAATAGAAAACCTGGATATCAATTTCAACGGAAAATGATACAAGAACAACCGCTTTATGATGGGGCCGCATTCTAACTAATAACCCTCCTCCCTCTATAAATCATTAAAGTATAATTTGATATTCTTCAAGTGGTCACGGACTCGCGGCTGGCGTTTTTCATCGTGTCGTGGGTTCGAGCCTTGATGACGCTTCATTCCCACCGTGTTGACGGGTCTGATGCACGTTAAATGTGTTGAATCCCAAAGTCCTCTCGTTGGCGTAGTGTGGACGTTAGGAGATGGAGGTGGTGCCAGTTCAGGTGACGTCCTCATCCCTTGACCCAGGTTCACAATTACGAGGTCTGTCACCAAGAGCCCTTGTGTTGCTTCCAGTGCCACGTTAATAAAACAACCAGCCAACAAACATCCTGCAAGCTATAGCAAAAAATGCTTGTTTCAATGTATAACATTATGTATCAATGGTTGTACAATTTTGTATGAATCACTTTGCATATTTGATTGAAATTTTGAAAGTGATTCAGTTATGTATATTATGTATTGAGATTTTCAAGGTTTTGTGTATGAATGGAGTAAAACATTTTTATTTAATGTAACAAATTTTCTCACAAAGTATTATAAGTTTTCTAATATAATTAAGAGAAGAAAGTATAATATAATTAAGAGACAAATTCTTAGTTTCTGGACTACGCAACCACCTCATATA
>BMAW01006115.1:0-18086 GCA_019974015.1 Nephila pilipes | reverse complement strand
ATATGAGGTGGACTGAGGGGGCCAGGCAAGATGTTCAACTTCCTCGTCATGCTCTCCGAACCGTGCTTGAACACACCGAGCAGTGTGGATAGGAGCATTATCGTCTTGAAAAGCGGTCGCTCTTCAGGGAATACATTCTGGACAAAAGGATGGACATGATCCCCTAGAATGCTTAGATAGTGATTGGATTTGATTCTCCTATGCAGAATAACAAGTGGTCCGAGACCGCGCCAAAATATCGCACCCCATACCATAATGGAGGCCCCCCCATGCTTCACAGTCGGCAAGAGGCATTCAGGATTAAACGCTTCTCTGAGCGTTCTCCAGACATAAACGCGTCCGGTCGTCTGAAATAGGGTGAATGACGATTCATCTGACCATATTACCTGTTGCCAATGCTGTGGGGACCAGCCTTTGTGATCTCTGCACGATTGGCGTCGCTTGAAAGCATTAGTTGCTGTCACCAAAGGTTTGCGAATTGCCACTCTGCCATAAATGTTCGCAGCATGAAGTTCCCTTTTGACAGTTTTTGTTGAAACGGGGTACTTGAGATGACTGTTCATTTCGAATGTTATCTCGGATAACGATTGCTTGTGCTTTCGGGCTACTATGCCCTTCAAGACCCGTCTATCCCTATCAGCAAGCTTTGACTTTCGGCCATTGTTGTGCTTTGAAGACGCCGTCTTATCCTCTTTCGAGTACGCTGTTATAACAGCTGATAATGTACTCCTTGCAAACCCCAAAATGTTAGCTGCTTTTGTAACTGGTGCTCCACTTAAACGCGCTCCAACAATCATTCCTTTTTGGAATTCTGACAGGCCTGACATTTCAACTTATCACAGATAGTTCGATAGGCGTATGCAACGCAGGTGACTGCTTTTGAGAGACTGATACCTTCCTCTTCATGCTCACTAGGTGGCAGACTTCTATTGCAGTGAAATACGTCATACCTTTTAACAGGTGTTCGTATTATTTTGTCCTCCATCGAGAGAGAGCAGAGATGTTCGAAAAGGAAAGGAAATGAAGTATGGGTAGTCTTAGCCATTCATCGTTTTTCTTTTTCTAAGACCTTGGTGAGTATGACACCTATCGCATTCTAAAAAATCAGTGCCATAACTTCTCCGACCGACACCTTCTTCACCTTCTTTGGATCATATTCATCGGTAGCAAACAATGGTGTTGATTGCTGTTAGAGGCTTGGTAAACAATGATTAATCCCCGTTTCATTGATGGTGAACTCGACATGGCAGCCAATGTCTTCCAAATCAAAATTAACCTTGAATCAATATCTCATTTACTTCAGCACAGTTTACCGAACTGTAAACGATGATGAGAACACGACTTGTTTTAGTAGCAGTTCTGTCGCTTTAAACAAATAACATTTTAAACGCTCATATATATAATTTGGTTCCTTGGAGGTATTTAATTAAAAACCTTTTTTTACTTAAGTTGTGACGGTCATAGTAAGATAAGTAAATTTTAACTTAATGAATTAGGAATTTGTTTCTGTTCATATTCACACGAGAGAGAAGCAGATATATCGGGGATAGCTGCGCACATAACACACGCCCACTCTCTTTAGTACTTGGGTGTGAAGGGGCAGAATTTGTTGTCCTGATTGCTTCTGCAGGGAAGTTAAATTAAAGATTATACAGATCACAAATGGCAAAAAAAAATGTAAGGTCCTTTGGTATTTTTTTAAGACTAAATGGTGGTAGGGGAATATTTCTATTAGTTTGGAGCGTGTTAAATTCTGATCTTAGCATATTTGAAAACCACTTGATTGCATAACTGAAAAGGAATTGAATCACGAAATAAGGATAAATGCAGTACTAAGGTAGTTAATATATGAAATATTTTAGAAAATTAATTAAATATATGCTAGAAATCATACACACGCACACCCACGTTATATATATATATATATTCTTATGTAATAGTGTTTAATGATGATGTGTAATATAAAAAAAAAGAGCATCACAATTTTAAATTATTTACACGTATATCAGTAATCAGTATCATTTGAATTTCTAAATAATTTTATAGAAAGAGGGCGAATTCAACTGGAGTCCTGCGATCCAAGGTTATGTCTTGGGTGCCGGATTCTTGGGTTACGTTGTAACCCAAATGCCTGGTGGCCTGCTGGCTCAGACCTACGGAGCAAAGAAAACCCTCGTTTGTGGACTTTTCCTGTCTTCAGTAGCTCACGTTCTTTCACCTTTTGCGGCGTGGACAAGTAGTTATCTGATGATGGTGGTACAATTTCTTAGAGGCTTTGGGCAGGTAAAAAATAGTATTTATTTATTTTTATCCTCATTTTGGTTTGTGTGTATGTCAGAATCACAGAAAGTAATAAAAAATAATAAGTTCGAAAATTCTTTTTTCACTCTCTGACTCCAGTCTCAACACTCGGTAATATTTACAGGTTTTGATGATATATGTGACTGTAGTCCACGCATATATCGTCAAAAACCACGCTTGCGAGTGCCACACATGTACTTGAATAGACGTGGGTTAAAATGCTTTGCATTTATACCATCGTATGTAATTGATCCTTATTTGAGGTAGGGTCGTAAAGAGTGAAATCGTAAGTAATTGTAAAGATAATTCGAAATGATTCATCCGAATTCAAAATTCCACTTTTAAAAAAAATGAATGATACAGAATGATAAGCAACACATGAATACAAAGGAAAACTGTGGAAGTTTTACATTGTGAACAATAGATGGCCCTCGTGTGTTCTTCGCGAAGCTATTTCACGAAATCCTGTTTTAAAAGCTTTTTTTTGGATCGGTCGCAGTGATGCAGATGACTTGGCTTTTCACTGATGGCACCCTAGTCACTAGATAGGGATCCATGCGATTTCTTCCTTTACAAAAGATCAAGTGTATGAGCCACCAGCACCCACAAATTTTAGTGAACATAAACAACGTATTTCTACTGCTGTATAGTCCATTACCAATGACACTTTACCATATGTATGACAGGAATTAACATATCAAATTGATATTGCATGTGTAATGTAAGGAAATTACGAGTATATCTAATACTATGTAAAAAACATTTCCTATTTTCTCTTTACATTCATGTACCACTTATCATTCTGTGTCGTTCATTTATGAAAATGAAGAATTTTGAAATCGTATGAATTGTGTTGAATAACCATGTATTAATACAGGATTATTCGAAATGAATCATCCAATTTCAAAATACTAAAGTTCCATATAATAATGAACCGGGTTTTTCAAAATGAATTTATATGACTTCAAATTGCTACATTTTCATAAGTAAACTATACATAGAATGATAAATAGTGCGAGGCGTATTCGGGAAGTAAGTACCGTTTCGAAAAAACAACTAGTAAACAAATTTTTTTTCGAGCCAATTTTATTTTTACATGAAAGAGCATACCTGAAACTATTTTTCGACATAGTTTCTGTCGATATTCAAGCACCTGTCGTAGCGGATGACCAGATTTTCTCTACTTTCTTCATAGAAACTTCCCGCCAATGACGATAACCACAACTCCACAATATTTTTCTCCTCATCGTCGGATTCAAGCTCCCGCTTCATCAAGTGGTCGTCGGAACAAGTGGTCGTCTGACGTCGCCAAGTTTCGGCTGCACGACGGGTGATCGAACTGTTCCCATCGAAACTGTCGAATCATCGTTAGCAAAACACCAACAGTATAGGGCAGAACATTGTCTTGGAGCAACACATTTTACTGAGCATTCCTCCCCGTTTGTTTTGAATTGCACTCTGTGGTTTCCTTGAAGTCTCACAATATGGTTCCGCATTGACGGTTGCACCTCTGGGAAGAAATTCAGTAAGCAAAACCCCTTTCCTATCCCAAAACAGAGTGCACGTGATTTTTTGTGCTGACATTGTCATTTTGAACATTTGTCTTTTCGAAGATTTAGTGTGTCTCCACTCCATTGACTATTGTTTCGATTCTGGTGTGACATGACGAACCTACATTTCATCATTTGTCAAAACTTGGCCTAGAAAATCCTTTCCCTGTTCACTGTTTCGTGTGAGAAAAGTCAATGCACTGCCAAGTCGCTTGGTTTTGTGAACATCAGTAAGCATTTATGGAAATCATCGGAAACACACCCAGTGATAACTTAAGCGGTCTGTAACAATTTCGTATAAAACAGTCCGTGATATTTGTAGAAATTCGCCTGAAAGCGTCGTCATTGTGAAACGTCTACTCTCAGAAATTCTTTCATCAACTTTCCTTATCACATCATTGTTGACAACAGAAGGCCGACCACTACGACCCTCATCGTGGACATTTGTTCGACCTTCATTAAACATCTAACCCACTTTCTCACCATTCTATCACTCAACGTGTCTTCAACGTAAACATCCTTAACTTGACGATAAATTTCAATCGGTTTCACATTCCTTGCATTCAAAAATCTAATTACAGCACGAATATCACAGACTGCGGGGTCAGTAATGGCCTTAAGCATTTTAATTGTGTGCAACAAACTGAAAACGCAACGTAGAACAACCAAAATGGTGTCAGTTGAGAATCAGTGAACAATGAAGACCAGTGCGCATGCGCGGAACGCTAACCGCAGCCTTGTGGCGGCGGTGCAAGGAAGCGGTACTTACTTTCCGAATACGTCTCGTACATGAATACAAAGGGAAAATATAGAAGATTTGTTTCAAAAGTGTTCGATATAACTTCCTTTAGTTACACGTAAAATGTCAATTCGATTTGTAAATTTCCACCAAACATGCTGTTAAGTGTCACTGGTATTTGATTGTATAGCAGTAGAAATCCGTTGTTTTAGTTCAAATAAATTTGTGGGTGATGGCACCACATGCACTTGATGTCTTTTACAAAGGAAGAAATCGCATGGATACATATCAGGTGACTTAGGTTGCCAGCTGTGTAACATCACCTTATATAGTCTACTGCAAGGTAGCCCCTTGAACCTCTTTTTTCTACTAGAAAAAACGAGCCATTGCGCCATCGTGTAGTAGTAATTCTACTTAGATAATATTTTATATTCGAAATAAATATTGGCACGTTTGTAATATCTCTGGATGCATTGTAGAAAGGCGAATTATAATCTGACGTCAATGCGTTTTCTATTTTTAGGGTTTCCTCCCATCTGCCCACTGCGTTCTTTCCGCCAACTGGTTTCCATCTCCAGAGAGAGGTCTCCTAAATTCTCTGGTTTTGTCGGGCTATTCCGTAGGATCTTTATTAACTGGTTTTTCGGCAGGCGCTTTGTGTTCTTCAACATTCCTGGGTGGATGGCCATCTGTGTTTTTTATTCACGGTGAGTATCTTGGGTGGTGATATCTTTTTATATTTACTGCTTAGATAGCTATTAGACTGATGAAGAAATTTATGTGTATATGTATGAAGCAACATATAAATATCTTCTCCTATATATATTTTGCACTACAAACAGTGTAATGAGTATTTAATGGAGATTTTGCTTACCATTGATTGATATCGGAAGTATTTATTATTTTGGGTCTCACTATGTATTTGCTCTGCTTTTTTTTAATTAATGTATTAATTTCACTGCTGTGTATCGGGGGAGCAGTGATTGTTAGACCCGTTCAGGTAAGATATGCGTTATCTAGAAGTTGTAATATAACGCTGATGACTTTACTAAAACGTAGTTCATGCAAATCAGATGGCGTGTTTGCCTGAAGAACGTTGCATGCTTGGAACCAACGCCACTAATTTGCGTAGACAACATTTTGATAATGTCATCTACCGTAATTTTACGACTGCTAGATAACGGCACCGGTAATTAGCGTCCATATTTTCAGTATGTTTGGATGCCCACCTGCCGTAATTTCATATCTGACTCGAGGTACCCAGTGGTCTTTTTCTTTCCTATGAGGATTTATTGTATTTGTCAAACACGGGTGAAACGCTTCCGGAACACTCTAGCGACATTTCTTTATTTTTGACCCACTTTTTTTGTCATTCAATTTTTTCCCTTTTTTCATTTTTTCGCTTAGAGTCTAGATCACAGACATAGTTTGGAGCAGCATAGCCATTCTAGCGCCATAACCCTCCTACGTTCACGCATTATTTTCAGCGTAAATTAGAATTCAACCAATGTGGAACAACTTTGAGTTGAGATACAAGCTGCTATTTGGATTCACCTTGCGAAACCTATGAATATTTTCGTATTTCGTTCGGAATAAATGTATTAATGTCGGGGAACGTAGTAAGAATTGTATGTGTTGTGTCTGGCGTCTCCGTTTCACTCATGCGCGTGCAGTCACTCTCAAGTAATTTGTTTCATTCATTGTTATGTCACTTTTTTGTAACTCTGATGCAATTCCTTTTAATCACTCTTATTAATCTTATTTTTTATGTCATCTGGCATCCATGGTACAAAAAATAAAATTAATATGGATCAAAATGTCTTGCTTATCTAATAAAAAACAACAACTTCAAACTCTTATACATTACGGTAATTGGTAAATAATTGATATTCTTCATAGTGTGTGTGATCTTCACAGAGCCAGAGGTCCTTAAACGTCGGTGATCTGTAAAAGACCCCATTTCAATACAAAAGCATAATAATTTTTATTTCTTGTATCAATAATAAACAGTTAATGAAATTATCGATAAATTCATCTAATCGTATTGGAAATAAGAAACTGAAATCAGTAACTTCCTATGGAAGGAATTTTCAAGAAAGCTGCAAAAACACAGCAGCTTCTTCCTTCTCTCTTACCATTCCCTATTTTAACACTGTTGTTAACTACATCAAACTGTTAACTATCAAGAAGCAATGGGAAAATTACTGACGCCATCAAATGCACAAAAAAGAAGTTGTTCTCCACCTAATCTCGTAGGGCACAATATGTGGAGCTGGAGGGACATCCATTCAAGTATGTCTTATGATAGATACAGTAAGCTTTCTTCCGACCGTGTAGTATTATCGAGATTCAATATAGTTTTAATGGCGATGTCAAAGATAAATCCCTCTAGATAAAATTTAAGCGATCAAAACTAGTATTTAATAGGATCACGCGCATTCTGAACCTGTATGGACAATTTAAATATCCCACAAAATATTTCGTCTTATTTTAAAAAAATGCAAAATTAATTTTAAAAATTGAACATTGATTTAATTGAATATCCTTTATTGATTTAAAAAAAAAAAAAACCCAGCACAAAAGAAATAACTATGCAATACAAAGATAGTCAAAACAAGTTGTAACTGACTGCTTCAGTCACCTGCGGACGCTCATTTGTCTAAATAGCCATTGAAAAACATTGGATGAACTTTGGGAACATTTTACTGTACAAGACACTGCTTACATAAAGTAGTAATATTGTGCAAACCTCTTATGTAATTCAATAACAAACAAGAAATACAATACAGAAATGAAAACTCACAGTGAGATAAGCACGTGGTGAAATTTCCAACAAGATGAATTGCGATCTAGTGGTCAAAGTCACACACAATACAAGCGACAGAATTTACTCGGAAAAATTTGGTGGCGAATGGCTTGATTGGTGCAGGGTGGCCGCGGTACCCTAGTGGTCACGGTTTCGGATTCGTGACCGGCGGTTTTCATTCCGTCGCGGGTTCGATCCTTGGCCGCCAAAGACCCGCCTTGTAGGCGGGGCTGATGCACATTAAATCTAGCAGGGCCCAAAGTCCTCCCTTTGGCTTGGTGTGGATGTTCGGAGAGGAGGGTGCCAGCTCAGGTGTCGTCCTCGTCACTTGACCGTGGTTCAAAATTACGAGGTCCGTCGCCAATAGCCCTTGTGTTGCTTTTAGTACGACGTTAATAAAAATTAAACTTGATCAGTGCAGGGTTATAGAAAGAGCCAATCCATCGAATGCAAAATTAAAGAGTGCATTTTATTTTTAAGAGGAATTACCTATGTATATAAGCAAGGACATATATCTTTGTTTTTAGCTCTTGAAATGTTTTATTACAAAATATTTTACTGTTTCACAAACATAGTTTCTTTTACATCTTATGTATATCAAAAAATATCCTTGGAGGCATCTTCGCAATTAAAAAATAATTCGAGGAAAAAAAACCAACGTTTTTAAAAACAACTTTTTTATATGGTGGCAAAAATTATTAAAGAAAATTATTGAAATATTAGTTAAAACTGGTCGCAAATATCTAAATATTGCATTATTAGGCAAGTAAGAACGGTTCCCAAAATTTCAGAGCTCTAGTTTGATGGGAAGTTGGTTAAATTAATGATAGAAAATTTGATGACACACTGATACACACACAGACAGACACACACTAAGTGAAATACATAAAAACGTTAAACCTAACTAAAATTAATTAATTCATCCTGTAAATTAAATGGTTGGAACGTAGTTTAACCTAACCACCCTTGGCGACAAGAATTATTTGGCAGTATCGTTTGATGGCGAATTAATTATGAAATCACGCCAAGTGGTTGGGCTAAACTGCATTATTAAAGAAAATATTAGTTAAAATTTGTTGCAAATGTCTATAAATTGCATTTTTAGGTGAGTAAGCACGACTCCCAAAGTTTCAGAGCTCTTGCTAGGTTAAAACAACGATCGAAAATTTGATGACGCACACACCAAGTGAAATACATAAAGACGTTTTAATAACCAACTAAGCAATGGCAGGATTTTTTTTCACGTTTAATTGAAATATACATTTCTCTTATTTTCTAATAAAATAAAATATATTGTTTTTTGTTATAAATAGGTGGCTTAGGACTTGTACTTTGCCTTTGTTTTCAATTATTTTTGTTTGAATCGCCGAGATGTCACCCTACGATTAAAGACGCCGAATTAAATTACATTTTGCAGAATCAAGAAATGGATTTGTCTGAAAAAGTGAGTAGAGAAACACTGCATATTTTGGATTGAAATGGATGTAACACTAAAAATTAATCTTTATGTAAAATTTAATGTGGACCATGCTCTGCGAAAAACAATGGAATAAAATGCATGTCAGTTTGCTATATCGTTACATTTACGGCGTAAAAGTTATGCTTTAAAAATAAAATACTTCTCTGAAAGCCCCTTTGATGCATTATTTTTTCCTACAATAAAAGTGTTGTGAATTTATTTGAGAATTGTAGTACAAGGTGTGGCTATTTAATAACGAGATTGATGCTGTAAAACATTTTATTTTGTTGTCATACATATTTACTTATCATCACCTTCAATAAACACCCCTCCTCTATACCAAATACGCTCCATACGAATCTTCCATTTATCGAAACAGTGCTGGTCGTCTTCTGTCAGCTCCTTTAGGAAGCTTTCCGCTTTCTCTTTCGCAGCTACAACGGACTCAAATCTTGTTCCTTTTAATGCAAACTTCACCTTAGGAAACAAATAGAAGTGGCATGGCTCAAGATCCGACGAATACAGTGGATGGTCTAACACTGAGATACTGTACTTGACTGGAATCCTCTTGATAGAAAATGTGGAATGGCGTATTTTTATGGAGGAAAATTTGACGCACGGATGCCATGTCAATTTCTACAGTCTCGGGAGTCGCCCGAATACTTCATCGACGTTCTGATTGAAGCTCATTACGGAATGTTTCGATATTGTCAACCTTTTTACCTTTTTTGATGTGGATGTGAAGTCTTTTGACTTCTTGGCCATCTTGAGAACGTTTAAACCTGCCAAAACACGTGCACGCAGTAAACAATCATTGGTATACATTTCTTTCGAGAAATTATAAATTTCAGTAGTGTTTTTCCCATGTTTCATGTGAAATTTCCCAATAATTCATTGCTCACTTATCATTTTTCCAGCGGAAGAAAAGAGTAACTCTAATGCGAACGAAGATTACGGGTACGCGGATTTGTTTAGAGAAACGGGAGGCACTGCATTCAAAAGAAAGGGCTTCACACTAAACAGTTCTCGGTCGCTGACCATTGGCGCATGCGTTCTTCTTCTGTAGCAGTGTTGGTCTCGTTATTTAAGAGTAACACCTCGTATATAAAGAAAACATAATTGAAAAGTGAAGGTGAATAGTTGATAGTGAGTAGTCGGTAGAAAATTGTATGTTAAAAATTGGTGTGACTTGCAGTATATGATTTGATGATATGTGATCAAATTAAGATAGAAGTGATTCTCAGTTGATAGAGAGAGAGAGAGAGAGAATCTGTTGAAAAAGGCTTGAAACTATGAGTATTTGAGAATTAGTAAAAATGAATTACTTAATTCTAAACTAGGATTCAGGCTCTTTGAGGATTAACTGAAAGAGTGCTGGATTGCATAATCTATGAAGAAGTTTAATAATCTGTGTTTGTCTTTTTCTAACGTCTCTTCAGTCGGAAATTGTAAAATTATTGATTATTGAACTAAGCTTTATCATGTCCGTAGAGGTAAATAATGGGAAAAATACAGTAGAAAATAATTATTTTACATTTATATCAGCAAAATAAAAAAACCTTGATAATAAATTTTCATAATATATTGGAACATTTAATTTTCATGTGAATAAAGAGAATTCTTTAAATATCATTGAAATGTAAGGTCAAACTATTCAAAGTTTAATTTTATATGACCGCGTTATTTTTTCGTTAGATCTTCAACTAATTTCTTAGATTGGCTTCCCTATAACCAAATTTTGGAGCCAAAAGAATTTGATATTACTGTTTATCATGTAGGGCATTTTCGTTTAAGTCTATAAATCTTTTCCGTTCCTTAACTAATTATTTATTAGGTTTAACTGAACACTTATTTTGCAGCTCAAGGATTAGTATTTCAACTAATTGAAAATATAATTTGAATTTAAGATTGGAAAAAAGTATAACTTAAAATTTCTCTTTTTTGTTTTGTTTTATTTTCAACAAAGAAATAACTCATTTTTCTCCTTATTACAGCGACCTCCTATCCCATGGAAGAAAATTTTCACGTCTGTTCCTGTGTATGCCATGATGTATGCAGTTATCGCCACATACTGGATAGGAGCTCACTTCCTTTCAGTTCAACCTATTTTCCTAGGGACGATTTTGCGTTTTTCAATTCAGGAAGTAAGTTAATAGTTCACAGTAATTGTCAAGTGATGCATTTTAAATTTGTTGATTATTCTGTTCATTATATTCTTCAGGATCATAGGCCATGATTGTCTAATGGCAGAAAAAAAAGTTCATATCTTATTTCCCTCGAAAGATCATCGTAAGATAATAGTGGGTACAGACTTATATCAGGATAAGTCACAGACACTCACGCCATGCGACGGGGAAGTTTGAAGGAAAGGGTCCATATTAATAGTTGTCGTCTTCACTATTAGAGTTAGGTTCTAAACTTTTAGGTTCGTCATCCATTGTATTTTAAATACATTTAATGCAAGGGCGAGAACTTTTTTCTAATTCAAGAAAAACTTTTAAATGTTAGGTTAAAAGGAAGTATCGGATACCCCTGTTGGCGATTTTGGTGAACAATTTGGCGAGTTTTAAAATAGGTCACCAAACTAATAATGCACATGGAATTGAACAATGTATTAATTACCAATGAACGAGAAACAAACTAATTCTGACGATGACAATAGCAAATGTAAACATTATTAAATAAGAACGTTACGATTTTTTTAATTTTATAGAACAAATTGTAATTATAATACATATTTTTATGCAACCAATATTAAGTTTAATAAATAGAATTATATAAATTTCAATTATGATAAAATAAGTATATTTATAAATTTTAATTATAATAGAATAAATATAGTTATAAATTTGATTGTAATACAACAAATATAATAATTAACTTCCATTGTAAAATAGAATAAATATAATGTGTAGTAGAATGAATATGATATATAAAATCATAAATAATTATACTTATAATCGAATAAAAAAAGCACTAATTAATAATAGAATAATTATAATCTCAATTGAATAAATATAATACTTAATGCGAGTATAATAGAACAAATATAACTATAAATAAATACAACATAATTATAACAATGAATTATAATTTATAAAATAAATTGTTTTAGCACTATTATAATAAAATTTATTATGGGGCTAAATGATTTACTTTTTTTTTAGAATTCAAGTGTGAGGCATTGTTTACGTCGATTCGTGGGTTGGAATGCTCCGTGTCATGTGTCTGATACACGTTAAATCTGACGAGGCACCAAGACCTCCCCTGATATCGCGTGAAAGTTCAGAGAGGGATGCCAGTTCAGGTGTTGTCTCGGCATTTCACCTAGGTTCAAAATGAAGAACCCATTGCCAATAGTCTTAGTGTTGCTTCGATGCCCCAAGCTAAGAAGCAATCAATCGATCTGAATACAAATATTCTTTTGCGATTAGCGATCGGATATCTTTTGCACAAGTCGCGCGCCCATCATAGATAATATTTTTATTCAATCCAAAAATAGTACTCTCTCTCACTGTAATTCGACACTTCTCCTGTCCGGCCTTGCCAGCAAATCGAAATTTATACACAGGCAGACAAATCTTACAGACGTTATTTTATGCTTTTTTTCTTCAATGAAATAATGCAGCCTATCAATTTGAATAATAATAATTTTTTTTATAGTTTCAGTTGTTTTATGTATTAGACACTTTGAGTATACTGTATAAAATTATTATAAGGGTTAGTTGAAATGCTTGATTACTTGTAATTTTCCAGCAATTTTGCATTTTCGGTAGGCCAATAATCCTCTGGTCTGATACCTATCGGATGACCTTGAGAGTACCATATATGGAATATTTCTGGGAGAATGCTTCGCTATATATTTATTTTCAAACTGAATTACATTTAGAATACTAGAGTCTTTTAACTGTGTATAAATGGGAACGTAAGTTATCATAACTTCTGATGAATTGTTATCTGTCAACCCTTATCATAAGTTTTCATATATAATTATCTAAATTATAAATCTTCGGCAATCTCTGTCTGAAGGTTATTTTAGAAAGAAAATTCAATTGTTTATTCTGGGCGAAACTACGTTTAAAAATTCTAACATCCAATGGTTCAAACCTATGCTAACATTTGCAACAAAAGTGGTGAAGTACATTCTATTCCTTTTGAAGGTTAGAAAAAGTAAAATAATTTCTCCTTCTGATATTTTCTCTAATTCGAAACAAAGTCATAGATATGGGTCTAAAAATTTATTTCCTTAACATTTGTGACGATTGTTTAGTTGTTCAATTAATTATTATTTTCTCTTTCTATCTTTAGAACGGTGTTTTTACTTCACTACCATTTATATTTCAATCGATCTTCGTTTACGCGGGTGGATGGGTATCCAGCTGGTTGAACAATCACAATTATGTTGGAGTGGATAAAGTTCGTAAAGGATGCAATCTGCTATGTAAGTACATTTTTTACCTTTAGCCATATTTAAGCATCTTCTTAAATGGCCATTGTCTTAAGGCTGTCTTCCCCTTTTATTAAGTAGCCGCGATACCCATAGAGTTATGGTCGCAAACTCCTTTTAGGCTTTGGTTTCGTTGAATAATGGGTTCGAGTCCTCATATCCTGACGCCGCCTTGTTTCGTGGCCGATACGCGTTAAATTTGGTCGAGGTCTAGTGTCCTTTTGAAATGTGATGTGAAATTTAGGAAAAGGAGGCACCAGCCTAAGTGTTTTCCTCGTCGCCTAGCGGAGGTTCAAAAGTACGAGGTCCGTCGCCAATAGCCTCGTGTTGCTTTTTAGAGCGATGTTTAATAAACAATAGTCATAAAGAGATCATTGCTTTATATCAAAAGACTTAATGGAAGCTTGGAATTTATTTCGGAGTATAAAATTGTTCCAACTTCCACAAAAGATTGTAACGTTTTAACCCAAGCATCCGTTTATAATGCAATATTCTGAAAATGCAGGAACTTTCCATTAAGACATCATTTCTACCTTGAACATGTTAAGTTTAAAACACATTTAGCATTACTGTATAGGAGACGGAACATGGAACATATTTTGCATCACTAAAAAGGGACTGAATCAGGTAGAAACGAGCAGTATAATAAAATACACAGTTCACTAAAAGATATCCAACTTCTATTATAAATTAATGTTCGAACTGTTTTTTATTGGAAAAAGTATTCCGATGTTTCGGATCCTATTCTTTAACCTTATACGAAGACAGCCTTAAGTCTGAATTCACACGAGCCATAACATTACTTGGCAGCAAATCCAAAACGATGGTTAGTGTATGAGCAGTTATTAATGTATGTGGAAAAGTATTATTCAACTCAGACGAACCGCCAAGGGTAATTGATGGTAATTTACCGACAAAACTGACGCCTCCAATGGTGACGCGCAACTCACATACTATATCACGCCAGCCACAAGTGAATGATTTGCATATTTCGAATGCAGAAAATGCAAATGCCAAGTAGTGGTTGATATAGCACATTCCAGTTGGATGTGGTTGTTAGAACAGCAAGCGCCCTTTTATCCTAAGCGTTTCTGGTCCTTACCCGTGCTGGATTATTAAGGAACAATACAATTTTAAAGGTAATGCGAAATATAAGTTACTCTAGATAAAAATTTAAACAATTCAAACATGCATTTATTACGTTTATGCACATTCAGGAGATATAATTCGTCGCAACTCTCTCTAGGTGGGAGCATCAATTGTACCATCTATGTTTGCATGCCTACAATTCATCTTAAAATCATGAAATGGCGCCTGTAATAGGAAAGGTTATAGTTGAAAGATGCACAGTCACCCACTGCGCATCTCAACTTCCTAACATTTACCTGGTTGTTTGGCAGCTATATCGTAATTTGAAAGAAAAAAAAAATACCGTTGTATTTAACTATTTTTCTCTGCAAACGTTTCATACTATTGCAGCGTCGTGACAGAAACAAATATCAAATAGCAGGCAATATTATGAAAGTATTTGATATATTGTTTGTAACAGGTTCATATTAAAGCAGCCAAAGATTATTTTGTACCCTATCAAATAATGTATGCTCGTCTCTCTAGAGTGATTCTCTTTCTTAAGAATGAAGAATTCTCTTGTTGAAAAATGTATGAATTCATACTTTATACTTGATGGAAAACATCCTGATGATTCCCTAATGTAATTGACTCATCCAATAACTTCACCCAATCAATGACTTACCATGTTATTCACTTCCTCGGCAGTTAAATGAAGAAAAGCGGGGTTTTGAAGAAAGTTCATTTCACCGTTCATTCTCTAACCCCAGTTCAGGTTAAGACATTTTGATCGGGGAGAAATCCGGGTTAGATTTAACCGCACTTGCGCAGTAAGTGATTTTTTTGTATACTTAAAGTTTTGTGTGTGTATTTGAACAGTTTTTGGTTTGGAAAGATTTCAGATCTTATGATAGATAAAAGAAATGATAGAAATATAGAAAATTTCATCGATTGCTCAATTAGATTATTTCGAAAAACTGGAAACCAGACGAAGGAGGAAAGTAAGAAAAAGAAATGATATATTTGTAGAAATGGACGACTATGAGTTTTGGAGAAGATTTCGAATAGAAAAAGAAATATCGTGAAATTACGACTCAACTATTTCAAGAGAAATTAAAGAGTAAAACCACTTTAAATAATGTTAAGTTTCATTTTAAGATTTATGTAACTGTCGAATTTGTTGTGATATTCGTGGGCTCACCACTCTGTCAGTGTCATTAAGCTGGCGTGTCATTTTTTTGAGCATCTAATTTTTTTTACAACAACTCGTCGCATTATTTTCCTCGTTTTATATTAAAGTCAAGTGATACTTTATTAAGGTAAACATTAATCCTTCTTGAATGGTGTAAAATAAACTTTACTTACAGCCATTTCGCAAAAGAAGCTGAAAGAGAGACGAGTTCAACACGAACTGATGGAAGCCGAGTTCAAATGGTAAACAAATCAGTCAAGGGCAAGGGATCTATTTTGACCTATAAGATTCAATCAAAAACCTCAGGTTAGGAAACTCGGAATTAAGTTACTGGAGAAACGTGATGGAATGAAGTTTTAAACCAGCATTTTACTTTTTCTGGACCTCGCTTTTCTAACTCCGGGTTTCATAGTGCGACCCAGTTAATATTGAATATACCGCATAAGAGTGAACTACAGCATGTTTTCTTCTTTCATATGTACATTAAGCCTTATATTTAAGCATGGATTCACTTCAATGCGTTTGAGGTTCCAGGGCCTAATTGTCACCGCAATGCATCATGTTAAATTATCAATTTGGTGAAAACTATATAAAGAAGCAGCAATTGCATTATAATAGGGGCGATTCTTTTTTGTTTTCCAAGTTACTTATAAAAATTCTTTAGCTAAATTTGTGATTTATGGATCTGCAACGATTTTCCATTCAATTAACTCTTTGGATTTCTTTCTGGTTGTGTTGGATTTCAAAATTTCTGTCGATAAAATGAAACGTGACTTATGTTGATAAAATTAAAAGTAGATAATAGCTTGGATAAATTAGATTTATAAGCATAATAATATAAGAATTGAACAAGATAATTGGGAGTTGGTTTGTTATAGACAGATATAGTGACCAAAAGTAATCAAACAAAGACGTCTGAATTAAGCTTATTGAAATGAGTGAGTTATTGTGGGTTTTGATGACGCAAGAGCCAGATAAGGCTATGCTGCTTCAAAACAAGGTGTAGCTGTGATATAGACGTTTGAAAAAAAAAACGGGAATAAAATTTGGTTGATGAAAAGGAGGGTCCCTAAGACCTCCTAAGGAGGATAGAGAAGGATCGCTAGGTTATCCCAGAGACGCGTCACCTGTGTATACCAAAGAAAGTAAACTCCATGGGAAAGGAAAAGTTCACTAGGGTCCCTCGGGGTCATAATCCCCATACCTAACTACAGATGGTAAGCCCTGAGGGTCCGTACTTGGCCAAAGAAGTCTTCATATCGTAGCTAGGAAGGTTCAACTTTAAGTTAAGTACTCTAACTTTTAGCTCCAGTTATTCTACTCAACCGAATCTGAGTGAGTCGGTAAGAGTTACATTAAATATGTATTCCAAACATTAGTTTAGACGCTTTTAGGCAGTTTAATCACAGTAAGAGGATAATATTAAATAATCGTGAATGTAATAAATTGGTTTATCATAACAGATTTTTGATTTCCTCAGACTATTGTTTGTGACTATTTTAGTTAAGATTAATATTTGTTGAAAAAAGAAATAACACCCTGGGATTACAATTTTTTTTTTGTACCTCGGATCAGAATTCAATGCATATTTTCTAATGTAAATCCGAATCTTATTTTGAATGGGTTTTTAGTTTTCCATTCGTGCTGTTACCTTTTAAGCACTGTATTCTCTGTATTGTCCGAGCAAATGAGAATATCATTGTACACGTGAAACATTCATATATATATCTATCAGCTATATTGAAGATGGGTCTACCTTTTTTTGTCTCATGGAAATCTTATAAAGAAAGGAGAGTTAAGAAATGCGAATATTTCAAATTTATCTACTTTTATAAATTTGTGTGTCTGAGCCCTGGGATAAACGCACAAAAATTTCAAACTGTGCCAAAAGGTGGAATAAAACGTATCGGGGGAAATACGCATCACCCCTTAAATTCCCATATTCAGGGTGATTCAGAGAAGATGAAAAAAAAATTCAACAAGTGATAGTACGCTCGTATGCAAACAATTTTCATCTAATATTACATGGTCTGAAACAAAAAAAACCCACGCTAGCTCGCATCTCAGCTGCCGATCCGGAAACGTTAAAGCAGCATTCATGTTGTGATTTTTCACAAGAAAAAGAACACCGTCTGGGAAAGAGGGAGAAACCGCAAGACGTCCTTGTACAGCCTGCATCGGACCGGAAAGCAGGAAAGAATCCCATTCCACAGAGCTGCTGAGGCAAGCGTGCAATTGTTTTTGGATTGGGCGACCGTCTGGGGGAAATTCACTCCCCTTATATTCGTGCAGTCTGTATGGTACTTCCGTGTACAGCTCCATAAATGAAATATATATATTTTCCCCCCAGTAATACTAAAGTGCGCCATTATTCTATACATTATCACTGTTAACTCTTTCAATACCGGAGGTAGAAAAAAGAAGTGCTTCGCTGGGCCCGCGGCTTCTTACCGCTTAGCGTCACGCTGGGCGCAGATGATTTTATATATTAAGCCTAATTCGTGAAAAAAATTCCTCTAAAATC
>BMAW01006106.1:0-32310 GCA_019974015.1 Nephila pilipes | reverse complement strand
TTTCCAGCTTTACTGTGATTTAATTTTATTACTACTGCATATTTTTAGGACACCTAAGGAGTTATTGTTTTAGGTGGGGCGTTTTGGCATACCAGATCACTTTTCAATTTTTTATCGTTTACTTCAATTTTAATTGTAGTAAGCTAAATATATTCAATTTACTAATTTATTGTTTGCTTTAATTAGCCACCCAAGGGGTTGTTGTTTTAGTTGGAGCGTCTTAGCGTACCAGATCACTTTTCAATTGTTTTTATCGTTTGTTTCAATTTTAATTACATTTACCTTAAATATATTCAATTTAATAATTTATCATTACCTTTAATTTTAAATACATGTAGATAGCTGATAAAATATTCAATTCAATAGTTTATTGTTTGATATAACTTTAATAACGGGAAAGTCTACTATTGCATTATTCATCGTTTACTTTAATTCTTATATTTAACTGAGTAGTTAAATAATAACTATAAAAAAAAAGCGCCATGGATTACTAAATCTGTTCTTTAAAAAAAATACTTAAAAATAAATAACTATCAGATTATTTATTCCTTATTATTTACTAGCCATTTTTTGATGCCAGAAATAAAAATCACTTGATGGTCTTTTCACTGTTTATTTTCAATGATAAACTTAACAAAAAAAAGTTACAATTCTGAAGCTTATTTTCATTAAAATAAATTTGAATTACGTAAAACAAATTCCGAGAAACATATATCTGTTGATGACCTAGAGCTGTCGATCGCAAAAAACACCGAAAAGGGCTCCTGGAAAGCTAGCGTCTATCTAGCATCATCTGAAAACAAAAATAAAATTAACTTCTTTATATATCGGTACAAAACGGGGGTTTGACATAAGAGGGACAGCTAGATTCACGCATGAAACCCACATGATTAGATTTCTCACGTAGAGCACGGATTCTCAACATTCTTTGCGATTGTGGATACCGCCAAACAGATTCTACAGGGGCTGCGAGGCGTTCATCGCCAAAGGCAGCAACCCTGGTGCGAGCGCTCCTTCTCTTCTGAGAACTGACTCATTCTCTCTCCTTCCGGTTTGCGCTCTAACTTGATGCTCGCTCGGAGCTCGTTGCACATAGTTCAATGGTGTGTTATTAAAGAAATATCAGTTGGATTAGTTTATGTCTGTGTTTAAACTAGAAGCTGCAGCAATGATGACCCTGATTAAGAATTACACCTTCAGATTGGATTACAACGTTTGATTGATTAAGGATTACAACGTTTTCACTGATGAGCACGTGTTCGACAAACAAGGTAAGCTTTCATGGTCTCTCTGTGTTTGGTTCAGAAATATTTATTTTAAATCAGCTGTTTAACTCCTTTCCTTAATTCATTATTACTTTTTTAATTTTTCATACTTCGCGTTTCTATACTTTGCAAAAATGAGTGATGACAGTAATGCTCAACAACACGTGTCACATGTCGCTACTAAACTTCCACCGCTGTGGAAACAGAATATAAAGCTTTGGTTTCTTCAAGCAGAAGCAAATTTTGAGCTTTCTGGAGTTACCAATGATGTTACAAAATACAATAATGTTATTGCTGCAATTGACTCTGAAATTCTGTCGGTGGTTTCCGATTTACTGTTTGACCCATCACACGCGGATCGGTACGCCGCACTAAAAAACTGACTAATTCAAGAGTTTTCAGATTCAGAAAATCTACCGATTAGAAAATTGCTTTCGGAACTACAATTGGGTGACGACAAGCCATCTCACCTCCTACGAAACATGAAAGAATTAGCAGACACCGCACTAAACGATGATTCTTTAAGAAACTTGTGGCTCCAGCGACTTCCTGCAAAAATCCAAACAATCCTTTCCCTAAGTTCCGAAAAATTAGAAAACCTAGCGAAATTGGCGGATAAGATTGCTGAAGTTCGCGCTTCCCCATGTAACATCTATCTATGATGCACTACATGTAATACATCAGTGTGTATCCAGTTATTCTGAACATTAAATCATTTTATACTAACTTCAGATGCTCTTTGTGTGAGATGAAGTTTAATACCTGTGATCCCTAAAGGAGTTTTGGGGGCTCAGCCGTGATAGGATTACCAACTGCATACGAACCGGATACGGAAGGACTGGCGGAATTTGAGTGGTACTGTGCATTTTGTGATACTTGTATTTGAACCGCCAACATGTCAATTTTAAATAACATTAAAAAATCCGAGTTAAAACTCATAGCACAGGAGCTAGGACAAACCGTTCCTGTGGATGGGAGAATGATATATATCAAAACTCTTATAGAAGATACAGATATCTTCAAAACGGACCCTGAGTTTGTTTGATGAATAATAAAATCGATCGCGGAGGATCAAAAAACTAAAATTAACGAGGAAAATTTAAAATTAAAATTTGAACGGGTTAGGCTATCTCGATTAGAGAAAGAGTTAGAACTCGAAAAGTTAAGGTTACAAACCGCTAGCGAAATTTTAAATAATGTTTCTACGTATAGTTGATAATGAAATTGATGAGTGGTTAAAAAATGGAACAATAAAACATTCGTGTTCAAATTATGCGTCACCGATTGTTTGACTGAAAAGAAAGATAGATATTAGGCACTTGATTAAAAAAGTTATTAAAGTTTCATTTCCTATGCATCACATAAAAGCAGTTTTAGATCGTTTGAGCGAAGCAAAAATCTTCACAACGATTGACATAAGAAACGGATTTTTTTCATGTTCCCGTTGAAGAAAAATGTACAAAATATTTAGCTTTTATTACACATTCCGGTTTGTATGAATTTTTGAGAACTCCTATCGGACTTTCGACGTCGCCAAATGTATTTCAGAGATTTATATAACATATATAACTATTTAAGGGATTTAATGCGAGAGAATATTGTTGTAATTTATGTAGATGATTTTATTATACCGACCCGTAATGAAGAAGAAGGTGTAGAGAAATTGAAACTCGTTTTGGAAGTAACCAAAGAATATGGGTTAGAGATTAATTTTAAGAAATGCCAATTCTTAAAAAGAAAAATAGAATTTTTGGGATATGTTATAGAAGATGGTACGATTCGCCCTTCTTTGAATAAAACCCTAGCAGTTCAAAATTTCCCAGAGGCCAAAAATATTAAAGGAATTCAAATTTTATTGGTTCTGACGGGATACTTCAGAAAGTTTATCGCGAATTATTCAAAAATAGCTACACCATTAAGTGATCTTCTCTACAATAAAGCAGAATTTATATTTGGACCGGAACAGAAACAATACTTTAAGAAACTTAAGGAAATATTCTTCTGTTCTTCGTAGTTTCAAACAAGGCTCACCATTAGAATTACTCACGGATGCAAGTAGCCATGGTTTCGGTGAAGTCCTACTACAAGATTTTGGAGACATTCAATTACACCCTATTCATTTCATGAGTAAGAAGACGACTCAACAACAAGAAAAATTATGTAGCTACGAACTTGAAGTTTTGGCTATAGTAGAAGCTCTCAAGAAATTTAGAAATTATCCTTTAGGATCTAGAGTCAAAATAGTTACGGATTGTGATGCCTTCCAAAAGACGATGTTTAAGAAGGATCTGACCCCTAAAATTGCGAGATGGGCCCTATTCCTAGAAGAATTCCAATACGAAGTGGTTCATAGACCTGGTCAAGAATTGAAGCACGTCGACGCATTGAGCAGAAATGTTATGATAGTGGTCATGGTAGGGGACTCGTGGCCGATGGTTTCGTCGAGTCATAGGTTCGAGCCTCGAAGCCATTAAAGATCCACCGTGTAGTTGGGGATTACATACGTTAAATATGTCGAGGTTCAAAGTCCTCCCATTGGCGTGGTGTGGAAGTTAGGAGAGGGAAGTGCCAGCACAGGTGTTGTCCTTGTCACTTGACCGAGGTCCGTCTTTAATAGCCCTCGTGTTGTTTCCAGTGCGACGTTGTTATAACCAACCAACAACAGCCAACATGTTATTATGGACAAAATGCCAATGAAACGAAATAAACTAATAATAACTAGGCCATTGTTGAAGCCTAGTAGATAAGGCAGCGGCCTCACAGACTCATAGCCGGTGGTTTTTGTCGATTCCTAGGTTCGGGCCTGATGCCACTAAAGACCCGCCGTGTAGCCGGGGCTGATGCACGTTAAATCTGTCGGGGCCTAAATTCCACCCATTGGCGTGGTGTGGAAGTTAGGAGAAGGAGTGCCAGTTCTGGTGTCATCTTCGTCACTTGTTCGAGGTTCAAAATTACGAGGTCCGTCGCCAATAGTCCTTGTTGCTACTAGTGCGACGTTAATTAAAACCAAACAAACAAAGTCATTATAACAAGCGCCAGGGAGGTAACTCTTATTCTCAGAATGATGGCTAAAATTGTTAACGTTGATTTCTCACGAGCAATCAGTGCGCGAAGCAAGCTTACTGCTTGCATTTGGAAAGATTCAAGCATTTATCGAAAGGTATGGCTTGGACTTAATAAAAAGTGTAAGAAAAAAATTTTCGATTAAAAACAAAAAGTAAATACATCAAAAAGTTTTATGCAAGGTTTTGCACAGAACAGATTTTACTACCCAAGGTGCGCTATTTTAATAATTATTATTAAATTACTCGATTAAATATATATATATATAGAGAGAGAGAGAGAGAGAGAATCCTGACTACAGAAAGGGGGTACATGGCTCGTATTAAAAATGTTTAAGGGTTTTCTGGATTCAAAAACAAAGTGGATTTTTATAAAAGGACATTTAATTAAACCATACATTATTGCACAGTATTTACAAAGTTAAAAAGAACTATTGGTTATACATATTAAGGAGCTATCAGACTACACATCTTTCTCTGTTGGCCGCACCCTTCCGGGAGCCGGTACTCGTGTAGACCCCTTGGGATGAGGTCATTAAGTAGAGATCCAGTTCGTAGTTCCATCTAATGTTGGAAGGCGTTTCAAAATGTAAAAATCTTACAGCTCGGCCACTCCTGAGCGTCGATGACCTCAGCGACATCTGATGATGACCTTACAATCTTATCGAACACAAGTTTATAACTGTAAAATATAAACAATACAAAAAATTTAAAAAAAATCAAAAAGGATTTTCTATTGAGAACATAAGGTTGTCTAATTTTATCTACCCAGGGGAGAAGTATTTCATTAGATGAGCAGAGGTGGTAGTTACATTCGGGTCAGCGTGATCGCTTACTTTCTCTATCAAATATCTATCTCTGGGTTTAATTTTAGCAACTCGTTATGGTCCGAAAAATTTAGGTCTGAGTTTGAGGCCAACACCAAATTGTGTACGTTGGACCGCTACTAAATCATCAATATGGTACTGGGGAGCCTTTTTTCTCTCTTATCATACGTTCTATAGTTCTCAGACTTAATTTCTTGAAAACTTCCTTTTGCTTACAGGCGAATGCTTTCTTTTTTATCTTGATAATTTTTTCCCTCATATATGTGGAACTCGACACCCTCTTCTGTAAACTTTAAAGAAGCTTGTTCCAAAATGTCTGTGCCTATGATAGCTTCGAAGTTTAGAGGCTTAGTCGGCACAACATGCCATTTTAAGGAATAATGGTCTTCATCTATGACGAGATCATGTTTAAAAGTACCTTTTGTCGGTCGACAATCTTCGTTCTTACGTCTTCACGGATGAGACTATCTGAACTACCAATATCCATTAGAGCGGAAATGATTTTTTTCATCAAGTGCGATACCTTTCAGGTGTAGCTCTTTATGCATGATAACAGAACAGGTTTGTACTTCAGAGTTCAATGGTCTCTCAGGCTCCGGCTCTTTCTTTCCTTCAGGACAATTGTAGCGTAAATGGTTAGGAGAATGACAAATGAAACATTTTCTAGGTATTCGTTTTTCAAATTCTTTACTGGGATGAGTCTCATAGTATCTTCTTTCAGGATTGAAATTTTCAGTTCTCCTGTGGCGATTTTCACATCTTCCGAAATTAATGAACTTATCTGGCTTCTTGCTACCGAAAAGATGATGAGAAGCAGGGTTTCGGCTTCAGTGTCCTCCGGACATCTTCAAATTCCTCGAGTTTCTCGGCTAATTCCTCTGGCGAGTTGATACTGGGCCATGTCGTCTAAATGATACTCTTTAAATTCGACGGGAGCTCTTTTCTTCATTTGATCTGCTATTATCAGATCTCGCAACTTGTCATAAGATTTGACGTTAAGTCCCTCAATCCATCCGTTAAAGAATGTTTGAATTTCTTGGTAGAAATCTCGCCATGTATTATTTTCAGCACTTTTCTGGTAAGTGACAAATAACTGCCTAAATTTCTCAGGAGTTAATTTGAATCTTTTGAGTAGCAGTATCTTCACATGATCATAATCTTTTGCCTTTTCTTCAGGCTCTCGAGCAATTAGTTGCGTTATTTCTTGTGGGAGTAGACCCAACAGATGTGTAACCCTAAACTCTTTTGGTACGGACATCATATTAGCTTGACGCTCAAATAATATCAAAATACAGACTGATATCTTCTTTCGTATCAAATTTATGTAGTAACTTATTCAATTCATTACTTGGTGTACGAGTATTTATCGCAAATGTCCTTTGACTCAACTTAATCTGTGCCTCGATTCTTAACTTCTCTAATTCTACATCATCTTGTCTCCTCTTCTCTGCAAATTGCAGTTCTTTTTCCCCTATTCTTCCTTTTCTTTCCTTCCTTCGATTATATTATCGTACATCAATTTGGTGTCTTCCCCGTCGTACTCTGTGCTATTTATAATTAAATTTTTCAACATTGGTTTAGACATATCAGCTGTTGCTTCTAAACTTAATTCTGCTGCTAGGTTAAGCAAGTCCTCTTTCTTACCTTTCAATAAATAAAACATTTTGTGCGAATAAAGTTTGAAATATTTTATAACAATTAGCTATTCTGAAGAAAAAAAATGATCTAGTAATTTTTTTTAAAATTCAGTTGAATGAAATTATTTAGCTGGGTTTGTGCTTAATTGATTCTACAAAAGTTAAAATAAATGTTTATGCAAAATTTGCAATAACTTAAGTTCTCAATCAAGATATACATACAAATTTAAAAATAATATGCAATATTTAGGATCATTCAATGGAAAATAAATCATTCAAAAGAAAAATAAATTAAATACTGTTACGAAAATTGTCCGGTGTGTGTATGTGAACAGTCCGACGAGCAGAATACAAGAAAAATAGTAATTTATTCTTTAAAATAAAAGAAACAGGAAGCACAGATGACCACAAGATCTTTTTCGCACAAATTTGCAGCACTAAAAAAAACAGCAATCCGCAGTTTACAAAGCAAGCACGATCATCGCTTCCACTCCGGAAGACATAAAAACCTCGACGATCAGCGGCTTGATTGATTGATTGAATGAAGAAGGGATGTAGGGCAACAAAGGCCATTATCCCTACCTGGAAAAAAGTTTCAAATTAATAAATATCAAAGAATTTCATTTTCTGTAAAAAAAACTCTAAAGTTCTTATTTAATGTCGCTTTCTGTAAAAGATCTCTGAAAGTGATAATGCAGCAGGAATCTATTTGAAGAAAGTTCCAGAGTTCGTTTCTATGGGAAGTATAATTTGCGCAATTTAAGAGAATGTGATCCAGATCATTAATCCTACTACAGGTAGAACACAGAGCATTATCCTGCAAATTAAATTTATTTAAAAGACCAGGAGTAATTATCATTTTGCTGAGACATCGGATTCCTAGAGTTTCCTCTCTTCTGTTATTTGTCCAATTAGAGATAGTATCAATGGTAGGAATGTTCCCCAAAATTTCAAAGTATTTGCTGCAGTAAAAATTTCCTTTAGTTTTTTCTAGTCTGTTATGGTAATTGTATGCATGGATGTCTTCTGAAGCTATCCAGTCGATAATTACGTCAAATTCCGTTACAGATCTTGCGATTTTGTCAGCTTGTTCATTCCAATAAATATTTGAGTGACCCGGAATCCAAAGAAATACCAACTGCATATTATAATAAGAAAGAATAAGAATCTTATTGACCAATCTATGAATCACCTTAGGGGATTTGATAGAGAAATTTTGTAATGCATATAAAACTGAATAGCTATCGGATAGAATGAGCAATTTATTATGCATTTCTGTAAGTTCATCCAGAGCTTGACAAATCGCTAGCGCTTCAGCCGTGAAGATGGAGTTGATCGGATTAATTTTATAAGAAAAGGAAGTAGTTCTTGTTACACCTGCTATGGAAGTAATGTTTGGGTTTTTAGATGCGTCTGTAGCAATTATGAAAAAATCTTGGAATCTGTGTTCTAGTAATTCATTAAAGGAGCTATTAATTATAGGGATAGGCAGATTTTTGTTTTGAAAGCAAAATTCATTCGTATAAATTGAACAAGGAATATCAGTGAAATGGATAAGATTAGGGATTGAGATTATCTTTTCCCTATCGGTATTCAAATTTCTAAGAATATGATCAACACATTTCTTGTCATCTTCCATTATTGTTATATTTATTGAACCCTGGTTATTCAGATGCATAGGGAAATATTTCCCATTAGATATTTGAACAATAAAAAAATTTTGCGCCAGCCGTCTAATTTTTTCAGAGAGCAATTCTTGTCCAGCCAATTTCAAAAGAACGATATTGGGGGTCCATTGAGGAAGAGCTAGGGCAATTCTGAGAGCTTTGGTTTGAATAATATTAAAAGGTTTTAGTTGATGATCCGACCATTTATTAATGATGTGGCAAGTGTAGAAAAAGGAACTGCAGATGCTATTGTTGATTAACTGAATAAGATTATTAGCTCGCGGACCATGATGTTTGTAGGCCATACCTTTAAGGGCATTAATCTTTTTTAGAGCTTTATTTTTCATTTGGTTCATGATGATAGTATTTTGTTTCCATTTGGAGAAATATACTCCTAAATATTTGATAGAGGTTTGCCATGGGAGAGGGTAACCAGCCAATAACACATCAGGAAAAATATGAATTCTTTTGTTAGAAAGCTCTGCAATAGTACTTTTTTCATGACTTAAATTTAGTTTCCAATAATTGCACCACTGAGTAATTCTTTCAAGGGTATTTTGTAGTTTGCGACATATGGTATCAAGAGAGTGATGGGAACAATAAATAAAAATATCATCAGCATAAATAGAACATTCCACTCCAGAATCCAATGTTTCAAAAAAAATCATACATGTAGATGGTAAATAAAGTTGGGGATAAGACACTGCCCTGGGGGAGACCTTTAAAAAGAATTTTTTCTATTGAGAGAACGTTCCTCCATCGAATTTGAAAAGATCTATTCGAGAGAAATTCGTGAATCCAAAGAGCTATTTTTCCCGTTATTCCTATTTGTAGACATTTGTAAAGGAGGCCATCTATATATACAGAATCATAAGCACTTTTTATATCAAGGCTAATTCCCACAAAATAATTCTTTCCTAATTTAGCCTCAACTATTGCCTTATGAATAAGGTAAAACGCGGTTCTACTGTCCTTAAAAGGAACAAAACCATAATGTTGAGGATTAAGCTTTTGATTAATTGAGCGGTTTATTAAGAAGATTATCTTTAGATAGAAAATCTAAAGGAATTGGTTCGTGGAGAATATTGTTGGATTGAAAAAAGTCAGCAAAAAGGTTGGATTGAATTTGCGGGTGAGTGATAAATCTATTGTGAACTTGAAGAATATTTGTAGTTGATTCAGGATTCACTTGAGTAGATAATTTTTTCAATATATTAAAAAAGATTCTTGGATTGCTAGCATTGTTACATATTTTATCCCAGTACATTTTCTTGGCTTTTTTAATATGAAATCTGAGTTTGCTGGAATATTTTTTGTATTGAATCCATTGATGAGGAAAAATATTATGTATGGCCTTTTTTCTGAAATACTTCTTAAGTTTGTAAAAATTGTTGCAAGCCCAGTTCCACCAAGGTGGGAAATATTTATTGGAAATTTTAATTTTTTGAGTATTATTAGAAGTTATATTAGCAAAAGTATCCGAGATATTGATATTGTTTTCCTCTATATTGTATAAAATAGATTCAATTTGTTTCATCACTGATTGCCAATTTACTTTTTTTACATTCCGCTGAAGAGGGCTGTGAAGATTAAATTCTGTGATGATAGGGCAATGGTCACTGTTGAAGGAGCTGTCTAAAACATAAGTATTGGTGCATCCAAAAAGGTTGGCAGAGCAAAGGGTAAGATCAATGAGTGCAGCAGCACCTACTGTACTTCTGTGAGTCGGAGCTTTGGTATTAAGAAGAACAAAGTTGGAGTTGGTTAGCCATTCCACAAAATCGTTGCTGTAATGCGAAGTGTGATTAGATCCCCACATTGGATGATGAAGGTTAAAATCACCAAAAATGAAGATTGGATCAGTTAAAGATTCTAAATATGATTTTATTAAGATAATATTAAGTCCTCGAGATGCATATAAATTAATGATATAGAAAGAGAAGTTATTTATAGTGACATGGATAATTAAACATTCGATGTCAGATGATTGAGGAAACGGAATAGGGATATAACGAGCAGAAAGATTCATTGGAACTGCTATAAGCAATACTCCTCCTGGTCTGTCAAGTCGATCTTTTCTGAAAATAGTCTTTCCTGGAATATGCAATCTATTATCCGGTTTTAGAAAAGTTTCTTGAAAAATCCAAATATCTGTTTGAGAAAAGGGAGGGATGCTGAACCAAATGGATTTGTTTTGTATACTTCTACAGTTCCATTGTAGAAAAATCATAAAAAGTAAGGAAAAGTTAGTTGTAATGAAAAAAATCTAAACCTCCCCTTGAGGATAGAGAAAAAAAAATTTGTTACCGGAGTTATTTACCCTCCGAAAAAAATAAATTAAGATTAAAGATTATGAACTAGCTATCCCATTTCTATGTTATTTGATGCATCTTCTTTATGAATGGATGCATCCGGAACAGAAGCATAAAATTTCTGTATCGCTGATCCGGCTTTTTTTTTCTGGATGGAGATACAGATCCTTTTTGTATTTCCATAATATTACAGAGTTGTGAAAACATAGTTTCCATCATTTTTTGTACGGTTTCTAATAAAGATACTGTCTGTTTTTCGAGGGCTGTTTGAAAATTTACTATCATATTTTCTAATTTTTTTTTCCAGATCTTGTATCTTATTCGGTACTGTTATTTACAATGCCGATGAATAATTTTCAGAATGGGTTTCACGGTATTTTCGTCTCGCTTCACCCATAGGTAGATGTTGAGTACATTTTAATTCTATTATCTGTTTTTCTTTAATGTAGAAGGGGCAGAAAGGAGAATTGGCCGGGTGATCCTGTTTACAATTAATACAGTTTGTAGCATTGGTACACTGACCCGTATGGGATAGTCCACAATTAATACAGATAGCAGGTTTGTTGCAAAATCTGGAGGGATGAAAAAAACTAAAGCATTTATTGCATTCACGGGGTTTATCTACGAAGTTTTGAATGCGGTGATTGATAAACCAAAGTTTAATACTGTCTGGTAGACTTGTACCAAGAATAGTAATTAAAATGGGAGAAACTTCTTGATTACTGCCGGATTTAATAAAACGTCGCATTTCAACAATTTCGATATTATTACTCAGTTGTATTTCAGATACCAAATCTTCTATAGGTATGTCTGTCGGAATTTGGTGGAGAAGAAAACGGGATGTGAATCCTTCCCATACGAGGCTGGTTTTAACCGATATTTTCATGAGTTTCTCAATTCCAAGAATCTGGGTTGCGCAAACAGGGTCTGTGATGTTAAATTTTATTTTTCCACTGCGTGTGAATGACATGTTATTAATATTAGCATGTCTTGAGATTTTACTTTTTAATTCAGCGTGTAAAAGTTGCGGGTTTGTTTTGGGTATGGTAGATTCTTGTAGTTTATTTTCTAGAATTATTGAAATGTTAGAATATTTCCTGTCTCCAAGTCTTAACACAAGTTCCTTGTCACTTTTAAGGTTTTTAAAATATTTATTTTCCCTTGCATCCGTCATGTTTCTATTTGTTACTTCTCCTCGTTCATCAATATCCGAGATTTTAAATATGGAATGACTCAGCTTGAGTCTCCGTCAAAGTTGAAAAAATAAAAAAGATTTGGTTAACTTACCAAAGTCCAATTGAAAAAGAATAAGAAAAAACACTAAGTCCAGCAAAAAATAAAATGATTTAAACACCAACTGTAAAAGACGAAAACTCCCTGATAACGGAGCAAGAGCCAACTTCAACCGGAACGAAACAACCTACTTTTTAGTTGTCATGCCAATGTTATTATTCCCTCGATCAGCGGCTCTGTCTATTTGTACCTTCTAGTCGGATGTGACGTCACATAGGAAGTTCTCCAATGTTTCGGTCTTATTCTGGAAACTTCTCGACAAAACTAGATTCTACTTGAAGATTCGCGATGCCCTTTTGTCGCCCAGTAGCCAAGTTTTGTATCGAAGGGGGGAAGTCGAATTCCTGGCGTCCAGATAGCCTGTGAACGTCTCCTAGCAACGAAATGATCAGTACTGCTGGGAAGCAACATTTCATATTTGTAACACTGCTCCCCTCTTTAAAGACTGACGTCCCAGCAGTCTCATTGCGAACAACTATGGTTAGTCGCCTGATATGGAGCTAGCCAATTAATGTGAATGACCTTCGGCTTAGCATTCGGCGACTTCTGAATTCTGTAGACAATACCATTTAACTTCTTGACGACAGTGTAGGGGCCTTCCCAGTATGGGAATGTGGTTGTTGCTACCTTCCTTTCCCATAACATCCAATCAGAAGGTGTAGGCTTCACAGGTCTGCAATCTGCGAAGCAAGTGTGTCTACCAAAGATCGCTTCCTCCTTTTCTTTAAATCGGCTTGCAGTTCCGCAGACAAAAATGACGTCACAAGATGACGTAGGCAGTCGCCACATGACTCCCCCTCCAGTCTCACGAAGGGAGACGAAACCTCACTTTCCTGCCGGATCTTGTTCGATATGCTGGCGGATCTTGTTGGATGGTGGAATCCTGCTCCACTGGCTCCTCAGATGTTCCCAAAATGAACGCCGGTTTCAAACGATCCATTGCGATGAGGCGCTCTTGACCCTTACTAAGGACAATAAAATCTTTTGAAAGGCGACGGACCACCTTGAAGGGACCCTCATATTGCATCTGCAATGGTTTCTTGAATGGAGGCCGGCGGACGAAGACATGACTACATGTTTCTAAATCCTTGGGAATGTAAATTCTTTGCGGGCCGTGACGTAGAGGAAGGGCAGGACTGATAGCTCTGATCATTCGTTGTAACTTTGCTACGTAGTCCGGACATCTATTGATATTTCTTTCCTCATATAGTTGTCCCGGAAGACGAAGACTTGATCCATAGACCAATTCCGCTGTTGAGGCCTTCAGGTCTTCCCTCAAGACCGTCCGGAGACCCAACAGGACAAGAGGAAGCGCATCCAGCCAATCTGTCTTATGGCAAGTCAAGGCCTGTTTTAGGGGACGATGCAGGCGTTCTATCATCCCATTGCACTGTGGAGTATAAGAAGCGGTACGAGTTAAATGGATGCCCAGAAGTTTTGACAAACATGTAAAGATACCAGATTCGAATTGCCCGCCCCTATCACAAGTCAACCTCTGAGGCGTGCCGAATCGAGAAACCCAGGTGTTAACAAACGCTCTAGCCACCGTCTCCGCCTCCATATCTGGCATAGGAGATGCTTCGGGCCACCTAGTAAATCTATCTATCATTGTAAGGCAGTAACTATAACCACGCACAAGAGGCAATTTAATTATGTCTAGATGGACGTGTGCAAACCTCTCGTCAGGTACAAGGAATTGCGCTAAAGGGGTCTTGGTGTGTAAGTGTACCTTAGACTGCTGACAATCGATGCAAGTTTTGCACCACATGCCTATATCCCTATTCATACCTGGCCAAACATATTTAGATGTTATGAGGTGTTTAGTAGCGCGCATCCCTGGGTGAGACAAACTATGTAACTCATTAAAAACTTTGCGTCTTAACTGATGTGGAACGTAGAATCTGTTAACGCCTGTAGAGCTATCCGCGTATAACGATTTAGCGCCATCAGGCATTTGAATTTTTATCAGCTTACCACTGAATTCCATTCTACCTTCTAAAATTGACTTCAGCTCCTCGTCTGTTTCCTGAAACTTTGACCATGACTCCAAATCAGACAGCGAGGAAAATTGTATTTCATTAATTCTCGATAAAGTGTCAGCTACAACATTACCCTTACCTGGTAAGTACCTAATGTCTGTAGTGAATTGTGAAATGAAATCTAGATGTCTCAAACGTCTGGGAGGGGCCTTTTCATGTTTCTGTGAAAACGCGAAGATAAGAGGTTTATGATCTACGTATAAAGTAAAAATACGAGCTTCTAACAGATGTCGAAAGTGTTGTATTGCACTATAAGCTGCCAATAATTCTCTGTCGTAAGTAGAATATTTGCATTGTGCAGAAGATAACTTCTTTGAAAAGAATCCAAGAGGTCTAGGACCATCAGAAGAAATTTCTTGCAGGACTCCTCCCATAGCAAAATCACTGCAATCTGTAACTAACGCTAATTTTGCATCTACTGAAGGATGGTATAAAAGCGTTGCATTCGCCATAGCAGTTTTAATCTCTTCAAAGCTTTTCTCCCTTTCCGGATTCCACTGAACCTCCCTTTTGTCACGTTTTTTTGCACCGATTAACAGTTGATTCAACGGTGACAAAATAGATGCGATGTTTGGGATAAACCTATGATAATAGTTTACCATGCCTAAAAACCGACGCAAGTCAGAAATAGTAACGGGTTTTGAGAATTTTACTATTGCTTGAACCTTTCCACTATGAGGGGTACATCCTTTATCATTAATTGTATGCCCAAGAAAATCTATTGTGTCTTTCCCAAAGTCGCATTTGGACTCGTTCAACACGATACCATAATTTTTAAATCGCGTGAAAACTTCTTCCAAATGTATTTTGTGCTCGATATGATTTTCACTGGCAATTAGGATGTCATCCAAGTAAGGGAAACAATAATCTAGTCCTCTCAAAACTTCATTAATGAGCCTTTGGAAAGTTTGCGCGGCAGAACAAAGACCAAAGTTTAAAAATGGAAATTCGAAAAGTCCGAAAGGGGTAATAATGGCAGTTTTGGGTATATCTGGAGGGTGCACTGGTATTTGGTGATAAGCACGTACCAAATCTATTTTTGAAAATACCTTCTTTCCTATTAACATATACATGCAATCTTGAATGTGAGGAATAGGGTATTTATCAGGTACTGTGATACGGTTTAAAGCCCTGTAATCTCCCGTAGGTCTCCAATCTGATGATCCTTTGGGAACCATATGCAAGGGACTAGACCAATTACTTTTCGATGGTCTGCAAATACCTTTCTCCATCATATACACAAATTCTTGTTTTGCTATTTTCAATTGAGCTGGATTTAACCGACGAGCTTTTGCACAAACGGGGGGTCCAACTTTAGGGATGAAATGCACAGTATCGTGCTTAGTTGTATTCTTAGGAGAAACGTTCAACTGAGTAATCTCCTTAAACTTACGCAAAAGATCCAAGTATGCGGAATTCCCGACAATGGTTTTTACCACTGGGACATTACTTAAAGTAGTTTTGCCTCTAGCTTTTAAATCAGTTAAAGGATCAACCAAACAGCGTTTTTTCAAATCAACCAGCAAACCAAAATGCTCCAAAAAGTCCGCACCGATAATAGGCTTAGTAACCTCAGCGACAATGAAAGGCCATTGAAAATTACGTCTTAAACCTAAATCAAGTGTCAGTAACTGAGAACCAAAAGTCGCGATTTTAGATCCATTAGCTGCGTAAAAAAAGAAATCAGTTTTCCCATTACTTTTAGTTACATACGCTTTAGGATAACAGGAAACATCACTACCAGTATCAACAAGAAAACCGGTATGGTTGTTTACATCCTTAACAAAAAGCCTGCGACTTTCACCTCTTAAAACAGAAGACGTCGCTACTCCTGTGAGTGATTCGAGTTTTTTTGCTCAAATGCACATGGAGGTATGCAACGTTTTGCCTTTTCCCGAGATTTAAAATGGTACCAGCACAGCCAACCTTCCTGTTTCTTAGCACTAGCTCTAGATACTGAAGTACTTCGTCTACGTGGTGGTTTTGGGGATGCATGTCTCGAACCCGACCTAACCAATCTCGAGAGTTCATCTAACTGTTGTTGCATCTTAAACAATTGCTCATCCCGACGACTAACGTGATCAGTACTCGAATTACCATCAGAAACGGAGTTTATACTGCCCTGTGAAAATTCAATAATTTTATCCGCCATTTCCGCTAACTTGTTTAGTTTCTCTGAACTAACAGCTAGAACGGCTTGAACTTGCGCTGGTAAACGCCTCATCCAGATGTTTTTAAGAAAAGATTCGTCTACATGGTTCTCACTTAATTCTCGCATTTGTCTAAGCAATAAAGACGGGGATCTATCACCTAGTTCCAAATCCTCAATAAGAGTTTTAACTTTCCGGTTTTGCGATACTTCAAACTGCTCTAGTAAACGATTTTTGAGAGCCGTATATGGACATGGGGGTGGTTCACACACTATATCCGTAGCATGTGAAAGAGTTTCAGGGTCCAATGAAGCAACTAGGTGGTCAAACTTGGTTTGCTCCACCGTAATGCCAGCTAACCTAAAACTAGCTTCAAGCTGCATAAAAAATAGTTTTACATTACGGGGCCAAAAACTAGGGACCTTAACTGTTATTCTTTCACAACTATTATTTGAACCTACAGCTCCTTCACTTTTAGTATCTGTACCTTCAAGCGACATCTCTATCTGAGCTAGTGGGATAATGAGTGAATGATCGTGAAGTTTATTGGCGCAAGAGGAGTTATTGAGAATGTATGTATGTAAAGCGCACTGGTGTAAGAGCCAGATGTAGCTAAATCGACATCTCAAGGCGACAGTAAAAAAATAAAAATTTTACCGATCAAATTTCTGCCTCAGAGGTTCGAACCATAGATAGGGACGTTACCAATTCACAGGTGTAGTGAGTTTCCGTCGGATAGTAAATCTTGACAACTTGCTTCCAATTAGCCTTTCCGGGAGTATTCCATCTTGTTCCAGAACGGGTCACCAGCTTATGGGAACGTGGTTGTTGCTACCTTCCTTTCCCATAACATCCAATCAGAAGGTGTAGGCTTCACAGGTCTGCAATCTGCGAAGCAAGTGTGTCTACCAAAGATCGCTTCCTCCTTTTCTTTAAATCGGCTTGCAGTTCCGCAGACAAAAATGACGTCACAAGATGACGTAGGCAGTCGCCACAGAGCAGTTTCTGTTGCAGTTTCGGGCTGAGTCCTCTCCGTCGCTTTGGGTTATACATCCATACAGAATCACCCTCCTGAAATCGGTGCTCTGTCGCTCCGGAGTCGTAACGAGTCTTCATTTTTTCACTGGCTAGTTTTATTCGCTCTCTGGCAAATGCGTGTACGCTTTCCAAACGTGCCTCTAAGTCATTCATGTATTCATTCGGCGAGGAAGGCGTATCTGTCGGGCGTCCAAAGAGGATATCACAGGGTAGTCGAAGCGTTCGGCCAAACAACATCTCTGACGGAGTCCATCCAGTCGCTTCGTGGACGGCACTTCTATAGGCAAGGAGAAAAAGGGGCAAATGCATGTCCCAATCACTTTGATTCTTCGAAACGAATAAAGACAAATGGTTTAAAATTGTTCGATTAAACCTCTCGAGCATGCCATCGGACTCTGGATGTAGAGCTGTAGTTCGAGTTTTCAGAATTCCCAAGCGTTTGCACAGCTCGGTAAAGAGTTCAGAATTAAAATTTGTACCTTGATCTGAATGTAATATCATAGGGACTCCATAATGCGATATCCAACTACGAACGAGTTCTTCAGCTACGGTCGAGGCTCCTTGATTTGGAGTGGGGATCGCCACTGGCCACTTCGTGAAATAGTCCATTAATACTAGGACGTATCGATTGCCATTTCCCGTCACAGGAAAAGGCCCTAATAACTATGTCCAAAGCCATTCTTTCGAACGGCGCACCTACATTGTAAAGTTGCAGGCGACCTTTAATTCTTGTTTTGGGTCCTTTTCTGGCTCCGCAAGCGTGGCATTCTCTGCACCATTTCTCAACGTCAGCGTGAAGTCGATCCCAATAAAATCGCTCTCTAGTTTTATTTATCGTTTTCATGACACCAAAATGGTCTCCACTTGCGCTGTCATGAGTCTCTCGCAGAACTTCTGGAATTCGACTTTTCGGGAGAATAAGCTGCCTTAATAGTTAAATTTTGAATACATATATTTTTATCATAATACACTTATAAAAAAAAAAAAATCCGGACAGTAAAGGGATGCTTGCATCTATTTCAGATTTGAAACTTTTATCTTTTGCTTTGTCTTTAATTTTTCAGGTTTCTTTTTATATTAAAATATAAAAATATTTCTTTCCATATGCTATGAACAGCACTTTCTGAGTAACACCACAATACCAGAGAAAGTTCGTTTAGAATATTAAACAAATACTTTTTTTTATTGATGCCTGTTTCCAAAGAATAAGCAAATATTATTGATGTAAATAAGAAATTAATAATCTTTTCTTCATTAAATACTTTGATTGGTTTTGTGCTTATTAACATCGAATGTAGGAGCAACAAGAGAGATTTGAGCGACGGATCTCGCAATTTTAAACCTCGGTCAAGTGAAGAGGATGACACTTGAGCTGTATTCTCCCTCTCCAAACTTCCTTCTGATCCTTCTAATCCTTTATTTTTTGTTATTGATTCAGTACATATATTCAAATACAAGCGTAATAATTGGATTAATCAAAAAAATGCAGGGCAATGCTTTTATTTTACAGATTTTGAAGGTCATAACAAGTTTCCATTATTAGAAGCAAATTTCTCTACACTTAAGTAACAATATGACACAAAAAATAATAATTTAGTAAAATTTGATTATGGTTTAACTTTAAAGGTTTTGTGTCCTTCAAACCTTGAACAACAAAATGTGAATCTTGTGCTTAAGATATTTAATAACTTTGTTATTCAGGGGCTTCAACAATTAGGAGAGCAACATTAACTAATAATTTATGAAACAACTTCAAATTTTATTTCCTTAATTTGTAGACGGTGGAAAATTGTTAATGTTAAAACAACTTTAGAGGGTCAACATTTGCTTGATCTTTATCAACAACCGATTACTTTATCACCAGATAACTAAGGATGTGCATTCTTATACAAAATGTTATTTGGTTAGTTTCGTGGAAGGAAAAAAATTGTACTCTTGGAATCCTAACTAAAGAAACACATCTTGCTTTTATTCATACAGCATATGCTTTGATTGAAATGTCAAAATATTGTATATGAATTATATAAATGAATTAAAATATCAGTATTTTCTTCGTGGGAAAATCCAAGCAGATGCAACAGAAAGTAGTTTTGGGAAATATAGGACAATTTCAGGTTCTCAATATTCAATATCAGTTCGACAGCTTTATGAAGTGGAAGCTAAACTAAAAATGCAATTTTTTCCCCTCTAACTTTAATTTCGAACACTTATGAGCATCTCAAGTTAAAAGACATTGATTTAGAATATTCGTGCAATGAAAGTCATTTAGAGTCTTCAATATTAAATGATTTTAATATAACACTATGTTAAAAAGATTTTTGCGATGCTGAATCTTATCTACCTGTTTTAACATATTTAGCTGATGATTGTATAAGAACAACACTTAAGAAGTTAAATGTGATCTTTGCTCCAAATAAATTATTCTCAATAAAACTTGAACTAAATTCTAACTATGATTTAATGCGTATCATAGACAGAGGAAGTTTATTGTGCCCTACCCTAGATATTGTCTCAGCAGTATTCTACAACTATGTAACAGTTCAGAAACTTCTTCCAAAAGATTATGGAAATATGTTCCTTACACAAAATAATTAACGTGAAATTACTCAGAAATATCGATTACCTTGATAAATTCAAATGAATTTTTTATATGATAAACCTTGAACAATGATCATGCTTCTGAGCTAGTTTTAAAGCATATTATCCACACTTCTACAAATGCATTATTAAATAACTACTGTAAGGAAAAAAATGATATTAAAAAAGTTGAAACAAAGAAAAAAGAATCATATACTTTATTAGCTAAATAACTTGCTTTATTTTTTGTATGGGCCAATTTTATATATATTTATTTTCATGTATGTATCTAAATTATATATGTATGATTTAACTAAAATATTTTTTTAAAATTTATTGAATGGCAATTTTTTACAACGTTTTTCTGAATTTCACTTGGTGTGTGTGTGTCATCAAATTTTCGATCGTTAATTTAACCAACTTCCCATCAAGCTAGAGCTTTGAAATTTTGGGAATCGTTCGTACTCGCCTAACAATGCAATATTTAGACATTTGCGACAAGTTTTAACTCATATATTTTTTTAAATAATACAGTTTAGCCCAATCACTTGGAGCAATTTGAATAATTGCCAAACTTGGCGACATTTTTTTTTTTTTTTTTTTTTTTTTGGCTGAATGTTAAGTCCGTTTCGCGGACCAATTTAGCAACATTTGACAAAATACCGCCAAATAATTCCTGTCTCCAAGAGTGGTTTGACTAAACTGTATTCCAACCATTTAATTTACCGGATTAATTAATTTTAGTTAGTTTTAACGTTGTTATGTATTTCACTTGGTGTGTGTCTGTATGTATGTGTATCAGTGTGTCATCAAATTGTCTATTGTTAATTTAACCAACTTCCCATCAAGCTAGAGCTCTGAAATTTTGGGAACCGTTCTTATTTGCCTAACAATGCAATATTTAGATATTTGCGACCAGTTTTAACTAATATTTTAATAATTTTCTTAATAAACTTTGCCACCATATAAAAACGTTGGTTTTTATTTCGAATTATTTATTTTGCGATTGTGTAAGATGCCAATAAAATTATTGTTTTTAAATTTGTGCAGCATTTTTTTTGTTTTGAAAACTATTTTTTATTTTATTTTTCTTTTTGTAACTATTCTGAATAAAACTAAGAAAATAATGATAAAGAAATTAGCATAGTTTTGTGTATAAATTAACGCTAAAAGTAGAGAACATTAATTTTTTGTTTTACTTTTTGTTTTCCTAAGAACAATAAAATATAAAAGATTCTTATTTGTTGTAATGTAGTAAATGTTTATGTCCATTGCAATACGTTTGAAGTAAATAATATATTGATGATCACATACTTGCGATTATTATTTAAGAAAATAAATTATATTTATACTTAAGTGCTCTGTGTACATGAAACACAATTTTTTGATTAATTTACTGATATTTTTTTATTTGCTGTTTATGAATGTTTAGTTTAATAATAAAGAATAGAAGAAAATTTGTAAAAATGCATCGGAAGAGTTCCGTAGGCGCGTATACGAGAGTGGACGATGTTTCCCTACTAGTTGGAACGTCACAAATCAGCGCGGAGGCCATCTAGTATTTAGGAGGTATTGACAGAGGGCGGAAGTTTGCAGCTTTAGGCGAAAAAGGGATATTTTCAAACTATAAAACTAATAAAAGTAGGAAGGGATTTCTTTTCGGTGATATTTTCAACGATTGCTTTGCAATAGGTTAGTGACTAGCAACCCTAGTGATTCAGACCGAATCAGTCGGATATTGCTCGTCTTCTTTTTGAATGTTGAATAGATCCATTCCTTGCGTACTTTACTCAGCATAAAGGGTGTATTCTTTATATTTAGTTTAAAAAGACACTTTAATATTGTGCATGCAGTGAAACAAGGAATTTTGGAAAGCCCTAATTCCAAAATTTTATTTTAAATGTATTTTACCGTCAATTATTGACGGAAGAGCGCTTCGGAAGATGTTTTTGAGAGAGCCATCTGAAGTAGAAGAAGCAATTAAAAATTAAAAAAGTGACTGATATTATTTTCTGATAAAGTTTACATATTCTCGAACAGGATTCCATAAGAACTGTATGTGTTATTTATATATAATTGTACTAATATTCTATGGATTACTACATAAAAAAATATTTAGTTATTAAATGCATATAAAAATTTAAGAAAATCAGTATAAAATGAGTAAGATACAATGTCACACGGGCAGGCTTCAAGATTTTTTTTAACCTACATGCTCGACTCTTTTTCTTGTCAACCAATTATCTTTTTCCTTAATGTTCAAAAGATGCCTTTGAGAGAGCCATCTGAAGTAGAAGAAGCAATTAGAAACAAAAAGTGATTGATATTATATTCCAATAAAGTTTACATATTCTCGAAGCGATTTTCATAAGAATGTGTATGAATTATGTATACTGCTGTTTGTAGAAAATGCAACACCATGAAAGAATCATCAGAATCAAATGAAATTTAATGCAGAAACGACTTGTACTGATACAAATAAATGATGAAATTTTCAAAACAAAAGAAACAAATTAAGCGTCCGAAATCAGTATTTGGTGCAGCCACCATGCGCTGCAATAAGTGCTGCTATACGACGTGGCATGGAGTCAAACAGATGTTGAATATCTGCTTGAGGAAGAGAATTCCTTATCGCTTGTATGCGCAACCAAAGTTCGTCTTTGGAAACTGCAGGACGCGGATCACGAGCGAGACGCCGACCAACCATATCCCACACGTGCTCAATAGGCGACATATCCGGTGAATAAGCAGGCCAAGGAAGAAGTTGCATGCGTTGTGCTGAACAGAAGTCTCGAACAGTCCGCGCAACATGTGGGCGTGCATTATCCTGCTGAAAGATAGCTCCAGGGATGCCTTGAAGGAAAGGAACGACTTCGGGCTGTAGCACTTCACGGACGTACCTGTTGCTATTGAGATTACCCTCAATTCGTATCAAATTGGATCGTCCATGATACGAAATCGCACCCCAGACCATAACTCCGGGTGTTCGACCACTATGTCGTTCAATAATACACTCAGGAAGGCAGCGTTGACCGGCATAACGTCTAACACGAACACGGCCATCATGGGTCCACAAATTGAAGCGTGATTCATCTGAAAAGACAACTTGGTGCCAATCAGCTCGCCTGTCTCTGTGCTCAAGAGCCCACTGCCGACGCAGCCGTCGATGATTCGCCGTGAGGGGAATCCTGTATAAAGGCACCCTTGCACGCAATCCACGGCGCAGCAGACGACGACGAATTGACGAAGCCGACAATTGTACACCTGTAGCAGTAGACCAACGTGCTGCCAGCTGCCTGGAGGAAGCTGTGCGATCATTCACCGCCATGCGGAGCAGGTGTCGATCATCGCGCTCTGACGTCACCTTCTGTCGTCCAGTGCCTGTTTTTCGAGTTGTTCGGTGCTCGTCGGTCCACTGCTTCCAAACTCGCATCACTGTGGAACTGTTCCGCTGCATACGAGCTGCTATTGCGCGATAGGAAAATCCTCCTTCTCGAAGGCCGATTATCCTCCCTCGTTCAAACTCCGTAAGTTGCTTGAATTTCTTATTCTTCCGTCGTGGAGGCATACTCAGGTCTCACTAAACGTTTGCCACTAACAAATAATCATAGACTTTTTTCAACGTCCCGCTACAGCACTTTATTTATACGCTTTCAGCATCAATTCAGAGGGCGCTGCGCGCGCCGCGCACGCGCGATGGCTCTGAAACTTTATTAATTTGCATAATATCCTATAATTGACATTTGCTGCGAATTTCATTTGATTCTGATGATTCCTTCATGGTGTTGCATTTTCTACAAACAGCAGTTTAAATGGATGATTCCTTCATGGTGTTGCATTTTCTACAAACAGCAGTTTATAAATGAAATTACTTTCATACCAAATGCAAAAAAAGTGTCTATCTATCTACCTATACAAACATATATATACTTTTATCACAAATACATATTGTTTGACATAGCATAGCCATATTTGATTCTTGTGCCATAAACCTCTCTTGTCTTAGAGGGGGAAAAAATCACAAAATAGTATCATTTGGAGGAAAATGCAGCATAATGTGGGGAAATTTTACAATATCCATATGACAACATTGAACAAACGGCTCTTTCAAATATTTCTTTTTAAAATGTGGCTCCTAAAGATAGTGCAATTGGCACCCTTGTTATAAAAGATTGTGTAATTAACTTCGCACTTAAAAGCAACACGATTATTATTGGAGACGCACTTCACAATTTTGAACCCCAGTCAAGGGACCAGGAGCACGCTTGTGATCTGAAATTCTATTATACTTCCACACCACGCCAACGTGATGACTTGGAGCCTCTAAAGATGTAACGTACATCAACTCCTCTAAATGGGCGGAATTCAACAAAATGAGGACTCGAACCCATACTTCGATGAAAAAAGAATGATGATCTTTCGACTACAACGATCAGTAATTATGTGAGCATATAATTAATAAGGAGGAAAATATTTCCAACAAAATATATATTTCGTTTCTCTAAAATTTACAACCAATAGACTTTTTTTTTTTTTTTTTTTTGTAGTTACATAAGCCTTCCTTCGTGTTACTTACTTTTGCTAAGAATGACGGAAAAATTGAATCGGTAGAATTGTTATTCCATTTCCGGATCCGGATTCGAATCCAGGGACGCATTTGTGACATCTTCTGCATCGTTACTTAGGATCTCAGTCATCGGAACTCAATGAATGCTCATACAAGAAAGAGTTAGTTAAGAAAAGTCAAAACAGTTTATTTCGCATTAATATGAATGACAACAATTACTATGAATGTCGTAAGGTTATTATCTCGTGATCGGAATCCAAGATTATAACTGAAATTTCAACTTAATAACAACAAAGTTGGATCTAAGTCCAGATTAATATTTATAAATAGAGTCTGTGAAAAATATCAGTTTTCTGATGATCACGTAACTTTCCTACAACTTTATCATACGCTCTCTTATATTACTAACATTCGATCTCCTGCAATATGTTGGTTTACATAAGACACAGTTTAAACACAATGCGAGGTTCTTAAATCAAATAATGTCAAAATGTAACCCAAAAAAGTTAGCTGAAGGGGAAAAAAAGCGCCAGAATCAAAACAGTTTTAGTTTCTCTTTCGCGTTTCAGACAAATCGTGATATTTGAAAGACTTCTACAATAGAAAATTTTATATCTTTTTTTTTGTCGAATTTAAGACATCATTTGCATTTTTAGAAAATTAATTTTAAATCTTTCAAATGTTTTAAAGGAATCAGAATTTTTTCTTTAATTTTTTTTTCTTAATTTATATGAAAAATACTTATGTTTAGTTATAATATGAAGGGGGGGAGGAACCCTCTGATAAATCAAAAAAAAAAAATTCAATTTTGTTATGGTAATGTTGTTTTATGTTAGATAGCTGTTCTGTTAAATTCAACTGCAATAGATATTCTTTGAATTAATTATAAATCTGAGCTAATATGTGTAAACTGTGTTGACCTCAAACTATAGCGCTTCTTATGTTAAAAAGTTATTCGAGGACTTGGTTAGGAAAACGAAAATATCCGATTTTAATTTTCAATAATAATAATAATAATAAAAGGCGAATGTTACCAATTATAAAGTGTGAAGTTCTACACTGATTAATATATTACATAGATTAATTATCGATTAATTTAATTAAAATTTTACGTGATTTGTTTTCGTACACCAGTTACATAAAAATAAGTTATATGAAGCTTTTTTCCCTGTTACTGAATGAATCATTTATGGTCAATGCAATATTTGTTACAGTAATCCTTTGGTAAAAATTGATTGACAAAATGGACGATTAAAAATAGAGAAGGAACGCTGGGGTACCCAGGGGGTGCGTCACCCGTCTTCATCAAAGACGGTAAAATCCAAGGGAAATAAAAAGAGCACTAGGATGTCTTGGTGTCTTGTATTTACCTAAAAAAGGCAAGTTTCTGAGGTGATAAAGAAAAATAAAATACAACCTCTGACAATAAAGTTCGGTGAATAGTCCTATAACATTAAAGTAGATGAAATATTAATGAAAGTTACCTTACTGTTCTTCAAAATAGTCACCTCCCATGACAATGCACCGCTGAGATCTGCTATACATGTACTGGAAACTTTGCAAGAAGTCTTCTTTTGCGATGGAGTTCAAAAGCCTCGTCACGTTTCGTATCTCGTTTGATGAGCATCGTTGATGCTTTCGTTTGATGATTTTTCTGCTCTGACCTTTTTCCGAAGAGAAGATACAGGAGAACACCATTCCATGCTTTGCCGTTTCATTTCAGGGTCGTACCTGAGACACCAGGACTCATCCTCAGTGACAACACAGTTCAAGAAATTTGATGTCGCATCCACCGTTTCGACTAAATCCTGTGAAGCCTCTAAACGTGCCTGCTTCTGATCTTCAGTCAAGTGATGTGGCCCTTTTCTCATTCCTAAATTCTGGCTAACATTTTATCGCACGGATTCACGGTTAATCTGCAGTTCATCACCTATCATGCGCACAGTTAATCGACGATCTTTTGTGAGTAATTTCTTCACTTTCTCAATGTTTTCGTCACTGACGGAAATCGCCGGTCTTCCGCTATGGGGGGTTGTCAGAAAAACTTTCCCGGCCCTCTCGGAAATGGGCAAACTACTCTTACACGCACTTCATGGACAGTGCTTCAATTTCCTAAACACGTACTAGCATCGCATGAGTTTCTTTCGATGTCTTGTCAAGCTTAAACCAAAGCTTTAAATTGATCTTTTGTTCGCTCATTTTCCTGTTCTCAGTTAAGAACCAACGCACTAAACAAGCACTTTGTAAAACAAGTCTTACACGGAACTCAAACGATGCTCAACTAAACAACGGTGGAGGCAGATGGTCAGCACCTGCCGCTACCCAGGTTCAGGGTTTTGTTTCGCCAGTGTTGCCAGATCGGCCGTTCTGACTTCATTCACCGAACTTTATTGTCAGAGGTTTTATAACAAGTGTTGCAGTAGACAAAAAAAAAAAAAACACGCAGGGATCATAGATATATTTCATTTTTCTGTGATTATCAGCTTATAACATCAATGATTGGGCTTCGAAATGGTTATATTTTTTACGAATGCGGAAAGCGCATTTCCACAGGATTTAGTTCAGTTTTCTTTATGGAAAATGTATAATCATTTTGAAGAGATTATGAGAAGATGAGACTGAAAAGCAAAATTATTAATTGATCTATATAATCTTTTGATAATATATTTATTTACTAAAAATTTAAAAATATAATGTATACTTATAATTACATTTATGACAGAAATGACTTATTACAAATATAATCTATATTTACGATAATTTTTTTATTTACAAGTTCAAATGATGTTGATCTCGAAGGATTTAAATTTATTTCCAGTTTTTTGCTACCATTTTTCATTTATTTGTTTTTCATTCTTCTTTACATGCCAATATTCTCAAAGAAAAAAAATCATAGTTGATTGAAGCAATATTTTTGTGTTTTGTTTCTTTCATATAAATGCAATGAATATTATTGAGCAGTTAGAAATTTTATCTTATGATTCTACAGTACATTACAATATAAATTGAAATATGAAAACAATGTATTGTACGTAATGTAAATTATATGGAATTCAGCTTAAGTAAGATTATTTTATTAATTATTTTTTCAGTGGCTCTAGACCAGGGGTCGCCATACTTTTTTGATCATCGCCCCCTATATAATTTTTCGAAATCTCCATAGACCCCCACAAAGGTAATTTTCAGATAATTAAAATAAAACTATATATTAGTCTAAATATTTAATAAATCAGAAACAGTAAGTAAAGTAGCTACAGATTTTTTTTACTTCTTAATGAGATGAGTGTGCCTGGTGTTTCTTGGCAAGGTTCGCTATATTGGGTTCGAAATTAGTCCATTTTAACCGTAAATCCCCTCGAAGCTCCACATTTAATTTATTTCTGTTTTTAGTTAAAATTAAATTAACGTGACTGAAACCGGCTTCAACCATATACGAACTTGGAAACGCCAGCATAAATGGCTGAGCCATTTCGTAAAGTTTCACATATTTTTGCTTTATATTTATATTAGTCCAAAATTTATGTATTGTCAAATTTTTAATAAGAGTTTTTGCTTCAAGATCGGACAATAGTTCAGCAAGCTCATCTTGTATGTTGATGTCGACGTTATCAATTTGCGCTGAAAATGGCGCAATAATCCAATCAGGGATGTCCATGTTTTCCAAATCAACAAAGCGCAGTTTAAAATCGTCGCTTAATTTTTGAAGATGATTTGTATATATTTCCAAGTCTTCTTCTTTTATTTTTAATTGTTGCAGATTTGAAAAATACTTATAATCCTTACGTAGCAATGAAGATCTAAATAAATTTAATTTTACTTGGAAGCCTAACTGTATTGTCCGAGCTTGGATAATTATTACATCTTTTCCTTGCAGTTTTGTTTGAACGTCATTAAATTTTCCAAATAAGTCTGTTAAATAAAAAATATGGTTCTTATTGTTTTGGAGTTCATTGCTTAGAACAGGATTTATTTCGTTCAGAAATTCTGTCGTGAAGTCAAATAAATTGACGAGCCGTTGCAAGCATACACCTCTAGACAACCATCTAACCTCGGTGTGCAGAAGTAATTGGTTAAATAACTCATTGTTTTCCTCACAAAGTTTGGCAAATAATCTTGATTTAAGAGGTTGAGCTTTAATTTGATTAATAGATTTAATACAAAACTGTAAAGCTTCATGTAACTCTGAACTCAGATATTTTGCTACTAAGTTGTGTCTATGCAACACACAATGAATAGTACGAATACCGGGAACTTTTTCTTTAAGACATGTAGCAAAACCTCGGTAACGCCCTACCATAGAAGCTGCGCCATCTGTGGCCACTGCTATTATATTTTCAAGCGGAATGTCATATTTATTTAAATATTCTTGTAAACATCTAAAAATTGTCACTCCCTTCCCATCGGTTTCAAGATATTTAGCAAATTAAAATTCATCAATGACTTCTCCTTTAATTTTACTGAAATATCTAACATACGCCATAAGAATAGCAGAAACGCCAAAAACAGATTCATCAAGTTGTATAGAGAACTTGCAATTTTTTAGATCCGAAACTACTGTGTTTTCTATTTCTTCGGCCATTTCGTCAATACGCCGTTTTACAGAATTTTCATTTAATGGCAAAGTCTTTAAAACATTAGTAGAGTCTTTTTTCATTACATTCTCAATGACGTCTTTAATTACAGGTACTACAATTTCTTCTGCGATTGTGTGGGGTTTCCCCCTCTTTGCTATATTAAGCGAAATCTTGTAGGAAGCAATTAATCCTCCTTCATTTTCAATTTCAGTAGACTGTTTCATAAAACTTTTTAGAGTTGGTCGACATGTGAATTTTTCTTTGAGTTTTTTGAAAAATTCTAATTCTTCATTTTTTTTTTTATCTGATTGAAGCCTTTCAAGATGATCTTTCATTTTTGACGGTTTCATGTATTCATTTCCAAAAGTTTTTTCGCATATAAGACACATAGGAATAGTTTCATTTGTCGGTAAACAAATAAATCCAAATTTTAAGTAATCCAATGAATAATACCGACATTTCTTTTTAGATACTGAAGCTGTCATTTTTAAATTAGGGTTCTGTAAATAAGTTAAAATAAAGTTGGTATATTATACTAATCCACATTATTAAAGCTTACCTTTTCACAAGTAACAATAATTAAAATTGATATCAAAACTAAACGAATAGTTTTATAGAAACAATAACTAATTATCCAATGGTAGATATAATAGTAGTAATAATGACACTACAAGCATTTAATACTGTTCACAGTTCACAAAAATAGCTGAAAATGCATATATTTGCGTTTATAGCATCCAGAGTAGAATTGGACAAGCGCACATATGCATCTGACTCATATGCAAGGCTCGTATGGTTTGCGATGGAGACAAAGGGCGAACCAACAACACGATGCGTAACTGCCGTATAAAAAAGAAAAGAACTAAAAGAACTAAAACCACAAACATAAGAAGAAAGAAAACGGAGTACTGAAGATTCCCTTCGCGCTTTATGCATAGAAAGCCAACGGCAGTGTCGTCGCTCGCCAAGTCTGCGCCAAAGGCTCCTAATTGGTTGATGGGTTCGCCAGCAAGAGACACGGATATGCCTCAATCGCTCTTCTGGCTACATACTATGAATCGTGCAAATTACAAACTGGTCACAAGGTCAAGTTGTGACGTCACAGTATACATACGAAAACACATAAGGAAAAAAGGGGTAGATTCTTTTCTGATTTATTATTTTATTTTCTATAAAGAATATAATATTAAGTCAATTATAAAAATATTTTAAATTTTTACGTACGCAGTTAGATATGTGTGATTTGCGTATTAAGAACTGTTTTTCCTTCGAGTCCCAATAGACCCCCATTCGACCCCTTGGGTCAGATAGACCCCCTACTGTTGTTAAATAGACCCCTAGGGTTCTATATAGACCACTTTGGCGACCCCTGCTCTAGACTTAAATTTTGTGAGATGCTTAATTCAATTTGAAAAATAATAATAAATAAATAAAAGAAATTAAGTCAAATAAAAAATAACTTTTGTTGGAATAAACAAATTAATTCAGTGCATCTTAGTGATTAAATTAAAAGTTCACATTTTATGCTTCACGAAATAATAATTTGCCTTTTGTTATATTTTTAAAGGTTAAAGAAAATTTAAGTAACTTTTAATTGATTTCGGAAAAGTTCAATATTAATTTAATTCAGATTCTCTCTTCTCTGCTTTCACTTCACTAAATCAAAACTTGTATTTGAAATATCTTTTCAATAACACAAATTTACCATTGCACACAAATAAATTTTTATGAATACACAAAATATTCCCAAACCGGAGAGTTTATTAGTGGTTAGTTCGTAAGCTTCTGTGAATCATAAAGCTTTCTCCATTATTTACCATTAGTCACAATTTACAATTTGCTATATAATTTCATTTCAGAAAGTAACTGTAAATGTTCGCCAAAAATAAGCATTCTTCGCCAAGAGTACGTTCTACAGAAAGAAAAATATGCTGGCGCCATCTGTTGCAGATAGTTCGAAGTACTCCAATAATTAATAAAAATTCATTTGAAACCTTAAAAATTTGATCAATAACGACATAAACTCTATTATGGCTACGCTATTAGATAGAGAGAAGTATATACTTTTAACTGATTCAATTCTGATTGAATCAATAAATTTTTTCTTGTAGAGAATGTGTTCGAACATTTCGTCTCCTATACTTTAACATAGAAAATTGAATATCCATTTTACATAAAAGCAAAAAATTGCATGATTTTTTAAAAAAAAAAAAATCAAAATTCTAAGTACGCTGATTAGTAAATAATTATATTTGTTATATCCATAGCAATTTATATTAATATTGAAGCATTTCTTCTATCTGAAAATGTGTTCGAAATTTGAGTCCTATTCTTTAACATTAGCCGAGAACAGCCTTAAGGAAAAGAAAAACAGATCAGCATAAAATGATGTATTGACAGCACTCTCTTTCTGCGGTTCAAGGTCAGATATAATAGCTTTCTACTCTTTAAATTTTTTTGTTACAGAGAAAGAATGGGTAATATATATAGAAAGTATTAAAAAAACATCAATATTAACTGAAAGGAAAACTAGGTTAAGTGACATAAAAATTATAAAATATATTCATAGACACATTTTTTTTTTCAAAAAAGGAACTTTTCGCAATAGAGAGATAATACTTGCGCGATATCTCTGCGGTTCTCTGTCTCTCAAAGGCACACTCAAAGGAAATTTATCACAAAAATAAATAGATCACAACACTACGGAGTATCCAAATAGGCCCTTAAAAAATTGGGATGATTTTTTCGCTGTGCAGAATGCAGAATTCTTTTCACATATCCCACCACTACGGAGTATCCAAATAGGCGCTTCAAAAATCAGGATGATCTTTTCACTAAGAAGAATGTAGAATTCTTTTCATCTGGATGGTGCTTTGATGATTAAATCTTCTTATCAACGACAATTTTAGGAATGCAGGATGCATTTATCGTAAACTCCAAGTATAGGAAGTACTTCTTTCCTCGAACTCCTAGTGCAGGGGGCACTTTTTCTTTCCATAAACTCTTCAAAACTGTTCCAGGAATGCAGGGTGCATTTATTTTTTCAAAAAAAATTACCAGGATTATTAATGTTGCAGAGAAACGGCAAGGTGTGCTGAATTCTGATTGATGAGTTATTTTTCCATCACGGCCGGAGCCGCCACAATTTTACTCTGTAGAATCCCAACTACAGAAATGGGGTGCATGGCTCGTATTAAAGATGTCTAGGAGTTTTCTGGTTCTTCAAAGCTGATTTTTTGATGATGACATTCAATTAAACCATATATTATTGTACAGTATTTACAAAGTTAAAAATAATTATT